>VSMD01074340.1:0-11852 GCA_008750895.1 Mirza zaza | reverse complement strand
CTTTCATCACCTCCATTACTCTCCTCTGGATATCCCCACTTTTGAGAAGTAATGGTCCTCTTCCCATGTATTCCTTCAATCCTTACGAATCTGCATTTCAAATGTCTGTTCATCAGTCTTGCTCTACTTTATGCTTTCTTATATCTTCAAGCCTGATAGACAGTAAGTGTTCAATAAATATTGAGTGAACAAATTAATGAATAAACAAAGAAATACTCAGCTTTTCAGATGGCCCCTTACAACTCACACATCAGCTTACAGGTCTTTGTCAAGTCTTGAAGTCCTCAGACTCAATTGTGAGAAATATTAATAGGAAGGTGGGGCGTTTTCTGTTACAGGTTTATCTAATTCAGTCTCGATTATAAAATCATGATGCAGTGAGTAGCAAGCACAATTTGAAAACATACTGCCATCATCTTTCAGTCCTAATAATATATTTCATGAATAGTTTTATTAAGTGGCCATTTTGCAGAGGCTTTCAGGTTGCCTGCCTATCAGACTGGACCACGCACAATTACAAGGATTCCACAGTAGTCTGTAGTCCCATTTTGCTTTTTATAAAGAGCACTTCAAAACGCTCTGAAAAATCTGTTATGTCCTAAAGCTCCTGAGAGTGAAATGTTACAGTTGGAAGCTGCCTGAAGCTCATTTATACACTGAAGTTATTAATCCCCTTCTTATATGTTTGATATAAGCCCTAGGGCACTTGGGAGGGTGATCCAATTACCCAATTCAGAGAACTGCCCTTTTCTTTCAACCAAGTTCAGAGCTCTGAATTTTTGTTCCACCAATGACTTTTTGTTTCAGTCAAACAAGGTCACGGAAGAGGCCAATATCTGCCAAGGCCAACAGGGGTTTCATTTACATGCCCACTAATGCGAGCAACATAAGAACCTCTTGAGAGCATTAAACTAGGGTGTGGGACAACAAGCCTGTTATTTATTTACCAGCTCCTAAAGCCACCACTGCCAGTTTGTTGCTATTCAACATTTTTGGTTGCCATTTTGGATTTAATGAAACTCTCTTGTGTGCGTCTGGAAGACATGGGGGATTTGAAGGGGTGATGCTCAGGTGAGCCCCAGAGGAAGAGTCCATCGACATGAGACAGACTAAGCACAGTCTGCACTTAAAGTCAAACATCTTCAAAATTAGCGTATTTATGACTATAGATTAGGGGTTTTCTTTTGTCATGCATCATCTGTCACATATTAGTTACTATTATTTATTTATTTTTGTTATTGTTGTTTCCTTTACAATGAATACTGAAGAATGAGTCAGTATAGCTTTAGCTAAGACTGGGACACTTCTATCATGGCCAGAGAAAAGATGATTTGTCTGGCCAATGTCCTGTCACTATCAGAGACAGAAGCTATTCATTAGAATTGCCTATCATGTGTTTGTTACTTGAAGCTGATGAATAATACTTTAGTTGAGAATAAGCATTTAACAGATGGTCCAGAGAAATAAGGGAACATGTCAATCCATTTATCAAAACTTCCAGGACTCCCACTTTAAAACTGTGAACAGTTAAAAACTGCACTAAGGTTGTTAAGAGTTAATCTTAGGAAAGTTTATTAAACTCAAGGATAACTAGTTATCAAAACAAAAAAAACTTTCTTTAATTTACCAAAGAATTTGGTAAATGTGAAGTTACTAGTCTTTGAATTGCACTCTGTTTGTAATAATCAACTGAAATATCTGGAACACTTTCATTCCTGCCAGAGTATTTTATAAATATATTCAAATTATTAGTGAAAAAAAGTCAGGAAATGAAAAGGTAAATGAAAAAATACTATATTCTTCTGGTGCTCCAACCATAAAGCCAATAATTTTTTAGTCTGATATGTCAAAAAGGAGAACAAAATTTTATTAACAGTGGGAGATGTGAGTTATAAAAAGGAAAAGATAGTTTAAAAATATAAGTTAGACACCCATACGGTTTATACAGATGAATTTTTCTAATACATAGTGCTCAAATGAGAGAAAGAAAATGTCTTGATTGCCTTTTTTTTTTTAAGAACATGGAAAAGAATTTTTAGATCACACTGATTAGGTAATGATCTGGAAATTAAAGGATCTGGGTTTTAATCTCAAGCCTTGAAATGAATTCATCATGTGGTTTGGTGAAAGACTTTAAACTGCCTCTGTTTCATCAGTTTCTCCTTATGAAATATCCAGATTATATGATACAGCATGATTCACCAAACAGAATGCCGTTATAGATAACAATGCTTGCACATGCAATCTCTAAGGTTAAACTACTTTCAGCAGTTTGAAGATCTAAAACACTAGACAGAGAATAGTATGACAAATAGGACAGTTCTTTGTGTTCTAGTGGTGTTATCAGGTATGGGAAGAAATAACTTCACATATTTCCTCATTAAACAGCCGAATCAGGCACAGGACCTAACTTCTCTTTATTCCATATGTAGGAATATATTCATTCTTTCAGCATATTCCCCTGAAGCTCTGGCATTAAAGCTGATGGTCTATTTTGAGGTGGCCCACAAAGTACTCTTTCCTCCTGCCTCCACTGTCACTCTCCTGTGAATCCCAGCCCTAGCTACCCAGTCCCCAGTACTTTCTTCACACCCCAGGATAGGATGAGAAATGTGCAGGGGTGCTAAATCCCTGCTGCACCAACCCTTGAGCTCCCTCACTAAAGACCAGGGCAGTCAGAGGCCAGCACCCAGACATGGGCATCTCTCTGCCCCCAACACCTGCAACTCCTGCCTAAAACTATCCCAAGAATGCTGGGGTCCAGGGAGCATGAGTGGGAAAAGGGTAAATGGCAGAAGGGAAAACACAATCCTGGTCTCAAAGCAGCAATAAAAATAAAATTAAACCTTCACACACACACATAGGATTCTTTATGTCTTCAATTGAAGTTGCCTGAGTACTTCACACTGGAACTACGTGCAAGAGGATTTTCTGAAAAAACAAACCACACACACAACAGACCTTACTGCTCCCTTGAAGGGGCTTATTTAAGGCAAAACAAGGCCTCCCATCATTCCTGTGAGAGATCATTGTCCCCCTTGTTGCCACAGCGCCCTGTGAGGCTGTGGGAAACAAATGACCTCAGAGGCACTGCAGTATGTGTCACTGCAAAAGAAAAGAGAATGGAAGGGGCTGGGGGGAGGGGGGCTGCTGGCGAGCGGGAGCCCTCCACAGCGCCTTCCTCCAATGATATCCCTCCAGGCACAGCGGGAAGGAGGCTTGTAGGCCCCAGGAGGCTCCATCCATCCTGTAACGGGATTAGGCTCCCATTCCCCAGAAGCAAAGCGTCTTTCTGGACTTCCCGCTGCTCGCCCTGGTCAATCTGGCCTCTAACTGGCCCTCCGCACAAAGTGCCTGCTGACTGCCAGCGTCTCCCTCTGTTTCATGGGTGTCTTGAGTCAAGAGGAGGCTCCGCTGAGGCCCCTGAGGAGCGAGTGGGAGCAGAGGGGAGAGGAGAAGAGCGCATTTAGGGCTGAGGGGGATGGCTGGGTCTGGGGTGTGTGAGGGGGGCAGGCCGAGGACTGACAAGGGCAATGCAGGGAGCAGAGCAGGGACGTGGAGGCGGAGGAGAAAGAGGATGTGCGCATACGGGAGGGAAGATGAAGGAGCAAAGCTAAAGTAAATACGGAACACACATTCACTTTGCCACAAACTGTGCCTGTGCTGGAGAAGGCAGGCCACGGTGAACTTGCTCTGGCTCAGGGCATGTGTGGAATGACGGGCATGAGTCCAGCCATAAGTGTGCCTTCTCACCGCACAACTTTTCTCTGGTGGACTCCAAGTCATTGTCGATTTTACCTTTTCTCCTGGGATCTCCATGAAATAGAGCCGGTGATGTGACTACCATCTGACACATGGGCACACAGAAGCACAATAGCTGTCGGTAGCTTTTGAGTCTCACTAAGTTGGCGCCTCTACCTGCAACACCCACACGCACACACACACACTCAGGCCCACATTAGTTTCCAGCTCTCCCTGCTGGGAGAGACACTTGATAGAGCATTGCATTTTACCCTTGGGGATGACACCGGGCCCTGGCCCTCCTCCTTGAACCACAGAGCTACCTCAACCACAGAGTATCAAACAAAAATGGGGAAGAGGTGAGAGTGGGCACGTGCTGGAATGAGGAGGCCTGCCTGATTTGGAGCCTGCACACCTGAAAATGCTCCTGTTTCTGTACTGTGGAAAATTTAGAAAACACAAATAAACCAGCAAATTTTAAATATTATATATTAATGCATATATATATACACACACACATACACACACATTATATAGTTTATCTGTAAAATTCCTTTTATATATGCATGTATTTTCTAAAGAAATATGTAGTGTGTAGATGTATATATCTCTTTTTACTGTTTACTCATCTATGTTAATGCACCAAACAATTACTCTATGCACAGTACCAATTTCTAAAAATATTAAGAGTTTTAAAAATTCTGTTTATCCATAGAATTTGTTTTGGCCTCTATAAAACAGGGAGACATGCTATTTTGCAGTCTCAGGGCTAGCAAGAGTTGTAAGTTTGCTGAATATGAAAAATTATTTTGTACCAAAAACCTTTCCTCACAGTCTCAAATGTGGTAATGCAGGTTTTTGCACTAAATTGGCAACTGGGAAATACCGGTTTGAGAGAAGCTGGATTCGTTGCACAAAGGCTCTGCCCATTTTGAGTTGTTTAC
Organism: Mirza zaza; assembly: GCA_008750895.1. Classification (NCBI taxonomy): domain Eukaryota; kingdom Metazoa; phylum Chordata; class Mammalia; order Primates; family Cheirogaleidae; genus Mirza; species Mirza zaza. The sequence continues at coordinate 7,167 of VSMD01074340.1, read as the reverse complement.
CAGAAAAATGTCTCTGGCTGCCCTCCTGCCTCCCAGTGGTGCCTATGACCGTGTGAGAAATCCCGAGGCATTTGCCTTTCACAGATATACTCATTCCCATGAAAATACAAATGAGAGATAAGGATGAGAAGGAACTGAATATAATACATTTCTATTATATTTCTTTTAGGCCTAGTGCTCACTCTTTTTCAGAGTGGTGATAATTATAAAAGAATATAGGCTCTGGAACCAGAAACTTGAACCCAAACTCCCCAATGTAACCTCTCTGTGTCTCTACTTCCTTACCTGTAATATGGGCTGATGATAATACTTATAGCATCTGATTGCTATGAAAATTAGTTAATATAAATGAGTTAATATATAAGAAATCCTTAAAACAGTGCTTGGTATATAGTAATAAATATTAGCTGCTGTAATAATTATTAATATTACTTAATGTATTTCTCATGGCTCATTCCCATTTAGGAATTTTAGTATTCCTCTCAAGGATTAATAAAAATAATGAAAAGAGCTAATTGTTTTTTTAGAGCTATGTGCCAGGCACTAGAGGTCCTTTAGATGTATTATGTGTATTTAATACTCACAACAGTTACATGAGGGAAGTTTGTAGGCATCTTTTTATGGCTTCTGATAGATGCACTGTATTAGTTTGAACTCTATGAAGTGGCTGATATTCAACTATTTTAGATCTATAAAGCAGTGACTTCTTTAGCCTAATTTATTTGGGGTGATTATGGAGACTTCAAGGGAACAAGGACTGGGTCAAGGAAAGAAGATACATGGGATAAGGACCAGGAGGCTGTCCCTTTTCTCCATCTCCACAGCCCAGAGCTAAAACATGATGAAAGGATATGATTCTTAAGAGGAAAGCAGAAGACAAGATAATATTAGATGCTGAAGAAGAGGGAACTAACACCCTAGGGAACAAAACTAAGAGACCAAGTGTAAAAGCTGTGGCTCTTGAAATTCCTGGCAGTATTTCCCCAGGCTCAGAAAACAATTTAATAGCTGGTCATTCATTCAGTAGGTATTTATTGAGCACCTAAGAAGAGATCTTAAAATAGGGTGGAAAAGAGTAAGACCTGGTTTCTAACATTGGTCCAGCCATTTGTTACCTATGTGATCCTGGGTGAGTTTAACTTGTAAATGTCAGGGCTCCGAAAACAATACCCCAAAGTATGGTGCTTTGGCATGCTAACTATTTTGAACTAAAGAATATTAAAAGGTCTCAGAAGCAAAGTCTCTCTCTGAACTTCTCCTGCCCTCCTCCTGCCCTCTTGTCTCCCATCTCCCCCAAAGGGAGTCATAGAAACTGGAATTCCTCTTCCCCAAGGTGGTTTATAGAAACTAGAACCCCTCTCCCCCAAAGCAAGCCATAAAACCTAGAAAGGTCACTCTCTCTCCTTTGCTATCTCCTTTAAGACCCTCATTCCAGAGGGGTCCTTCCCCATACCCAGGAGGAAGGAATGCTACAGGAAGGCCAAGAAGAATCTGAACAAATACCCCTCAGTCTATTACCATTAGATCATATCACATTTCTACATAGCTGTCCATTCTTCATTGAACATAACCATAAAAACAGACAGTTTTCCCTGGGTATTTGGGTCTTCATTTCTGAAGGCTCCCATGTCATGTAAGACTTTGATTAAATAAATGTTATGATTTTTTCATGTCAGCCTGTCCTTTGAGTGTCAGCTATGACCCTTATGATGGATGGGGAAAGGTATCACAACTTTCTGCCCCACAAAAACACATTTCCTCATCTATAAAATGGAGCTAATCTCCCCTATGATGTGAAGTTGTTGGGAAGATTAGAGACAATGCATATGAATGAGACCTAGCACACACGTGGCATACAACCAATAAGAGTAATTGTTACTATTGCTACTGCTGCTGCTAACATGGATACTATTGCTGCTATTACCACCACAGGCATTGTGCTATACACCGGAGGCTGGGCCCCGTTTTCAAGGATGCCAGCCAACGAAAGAAAGAAGCACAGAAAGAATGATAAGATGTGCCCAGTGAGGCAGTTCAGTGCATTTAGAACAGCCTTTCATGGCGAGGAGGACTTCACCCAGAGAAGGGTGGCGAGAGGGCATTTCTGAGAGGGAGAAGCACCTGCAAAGGCATAGAGCCTAGAAAGGTATATCTGAGCTGGGAAGCAGCTCAGCGTACGTGTATGTTTGGGGAAGAGGAAGTGAAGAAGGATAAGAGAAGGTCCAGAAGAGTGGGTGGGTCACAAAATAGAGAAGAACAAGTAAGTGCATGTTCTCTTCTGCCTTCACCAGGAGTTCAAAAACGAATAAGTCTAGACATATTTTTAGAAGATTCTTCTTTTAACTGACAAATGAATTGTTTTGATTGTTTAAGTGTTTGTTGTTTGAGGCCTGGGAGCCTAGCCCAGGCTGACTAGGCAGAGCGCCCTGCGCCCTGCAAACACTGAGAAAGGTTAAAAGCAAACAACCAAAACGTATGCAGACCAAAGGCAAACTGGAGGGTTTTTCCCCCTTCTTTCTCCTTTCTTTCAGTGTCTGAAAGCACAGGTCTCCAAAGTCTGTATTTCAAATGAAAAGAACAGACAGTTTTAGCTTCTAAATCCTGGCAGAGAAGAACCATCACCCTTTTTAGAAAGAGAAAAAACACACCACCCACAACTTTCAGCAACATTTTTGCCAGGAGCATTCAAAATGATTCCTTTGGGGTAGCCAAGAGGAGCCTTCAAAAGGTGAAAAAACCTGCAGATATATTTGGCTTCGGAGGGAAGCAATTACCATTAGGAATTGTAGGGCCCTGCCTAATGGCAGTTGACTTGGCCTGGCCACCCAGCACCGCCCCTCTACCCCCATGTTTGTAGGCAGCAGTGTTTGTATTTACCACTCACTACCTTGAAGCAAGCAGAGAGGGGACTTAGTTTTCATTCTCCCCCAGGGATTGCCATTCTCCTTTTCCCCAGCTCCCTGGAGCCCTCTCTCAAAACAATAAAATGCCCTGCTTGCCCCTGAGCTAAAGGAATCCAATCACCCAGAAAGGGAGACTTTATGAGCTTTCTGGGGGCTCTGGGCGGATGGAAAGGATTAAAGCAAGGTGTGCTTTATATCTTTTGTAGTTTACTCTCCTGCTGCCTTATGGAGAAGCCAATTCCCCACCCTCGGACAGGTCTGCTTGTTCCTCTTGGTGGGTTCTGTTTTTCTTTTCTCCCCCGTGGATTTTTGTAAGTTGGAGGGAGGATGCAGTAAAACTCCATTTCAGACGCATCATAAAACTCAGAGAGGCTGGCCTATGGCAGTGTGGAGCAGGTTGGGAGTGCTCCTCTGCAGCATAGTACGAATTAGGAGAGGTTTCCAGCAATTCTGTCACTACATGCTGAGACTACAGCAGAGGGGCGAGGTTCAGTCCTGCCTTCTCTAGGATTGGCATGTCTCCAATTAGCATTGTTAATTTCCTCTTTTGTTAAGGACATTCAAATTCTACGGTATAGTTAATCATAAAACAGGATATTCTTAAAATATCTTTCTAATGATTCGTAAATATTTCTTTATCATAGGCTTTCATGTCATACAATCCAACTGAAAAATAATTTACAGCCAGATCCTGCATTCCATGGAAAAATCAGACCATAAGCCTCCCAGAGTTGTCAGACAGGACCAAACAAACTCCTATTGTATTTCTCGAATACAATTGAGGTATAAACATACAAAAAGATGCTCCTTCCATCTCTCTAGTAATCAAAGTAAAGCAAACATAATAAGTAGATGTCATTTTCACTCAAAAGACTGAAAAAAAATTTAACTACCAGTGTGGGCAATAGGACAGGGACCAAGAATTTGCAAACACTACTGCGGCCATCCAAACTGATACACTCCCCACAGGCAGTTTGGCAATACACATGAAAATTGAGACATGCATAGAACCTGTCAATGTCACTTCAGGAACACAAGCATACTCCCTTTTATTGTACTGTACTTTATTGTGCTTCTCAGATATTGTATTTTTTACAAATGGAAGGTTTACAGCAACCCCAAGTCAAACAAGTCTATTGGTACCGTTTTACTAACAGTATGTGCTTATTTCATGTCTCATTTTTGCAATTCTCCCAATATTTCAAAATTTTTCATTATTATTAATATTATATCTGTTGTGGTGATCTATAATCAGTAATCTCTGATGTTACTATTCTAATCATATTGGGGCACCACAAACTGTGCCCATATAAGATGGTGAACTTAATTGATAAATGCTGTTTGTGTTCTGACTGTTCCACTGATAGGCCATTCCCCCATCTCTCTACCTCTCCTTGGGCTTCCCTATTCCCCAATTCACAAAAATATTGAAACTGGTCAATTAATAGTCCTACGATGGTCTCTAAGTGTTCAGTGCAAACAAGAGTCATATATCTCCTACAGTAAAGCTAGAAATGATTCAGCTTAGTGAGGAAGGCATGTCAAAAACTGGGACTATCCAAAACTAGGACTAACGCAGCCTCTTGAGCCAGTTAGTATAGTTGTGAATGCAAAGGAAAAGTTCCTGAAGGAAATTAAAAGTGCCACTCCAGTGGACGCATGCATGATAAGAAAGTGAAACAAACAGCCTTATTGCTGGTAGAGAGAAAGTTTGAGTGATCTAGATAGAAGATCAAACCAGCCACAACATTCCCTTAAGTCAAAGCCTAATCCACAGCAACTGCCTAATTCTCTTCAATTTTATGAAGGTTAGGCTGGGCATGGTGGTTCATACCTGTAATCCTAGCACTTTCGGAGGCAAAAGTGGGAGGATCACTTGAGGCCGTGAGTTTGAACCGACAAGACCCTGTCTCTACAAAAAAAAAAAAAGAAGCCTGAGAGAGGTAAGGAAGCTGCAAAAGAGAAGTTGGAAGCTGGCAGAGGTTGGTTCATGAGGTTTAAGAAAAGAAGCCATCTCCATAACATAAAAGTGCAAGGTGAAGCAGCAAGTGCTGATGGAGAAGCTGCAGCAAGTTATGCAGAAGATTTAGCTAAGATCATTGATAAAGGTGGCCACATCAAACAACAAATTTTCCATATAGAAAAATAGCCTTCTATTGGAGGAAGATGCCATCTAGAACTTTGAGAGCTTAAAGATGAGAAGTCAATGTCTGGCTTCAATGCTTCAAAAGAAAGGCTCACTCTCTTGGTAGGGACTAACTCAGCTGGTGTCTTTAAGTTGAAGCCAATGCTCATTTACCATTCCAAAAATCCTTGGGCTTTTGTAAATCATGCTACATCTACTCTGCCTATGCCAGATAATAGCACATCTGTTTACAGCATGATTTACAGAATATTTTAAACCCATTGTTGAGACCTACTCAGGAAAAAAGATTCCATTCAAATTATTATTGCTCATTGAAAATGTACCTGGTCACCTAAGAGCTCTGATGGAGATGTATAAGGAGATTAATGTTGTTTTCATGCTTGCTAATACAACATCCATTCTGCAGCCTGTGGATCAAGACATAATTTTGATTTTCAAGTTATATTATTTAAAAAGTACATTTCATAAGGCTATAGCGGCAGGTAGTGATTCCTCTGATGGATCTGGGCAAAGTAAACTAAAAAACTTTTGGAAAGTATTCATCATTCTAGATGCCATTGAGGGCATTTGTGATTCTTGAGAGTAGGTCAAAATATCATCACTAATAGGCATTTGGAAGAGGTTGATTCCAACCCTCATGGATGACTTTGAGGAGTTTAAGACTTCAATGGAGGAAGTAACTGCAGATATGGTAGAAATAGCAAGAGAATTAGAAGTAGAGCCTGAAGATGTGGCTGAGTTGCTGAAATTTCATGATAAAACTTGAGGATTTGCTTTTTTATAGATGGCAAAGAAAGGAATTTCTTGAGATGGGATCTACTCCTGGTGAAGATGCTGTGAACATTGTTGAAATGACAACAAAGGATTTAGAATATTACATAAACTTAATAGAAAAAGCAATAGCAGTGTTTGAGAGGACTGACTCCAATTTTGAAAAAAGTTCTACTGGGGATAAAATGCTTTGAAATAGCATCACATGTTACAGAGGAATCTTCTATGACAGAAAGAGTCAATCAATGTAACAACCTTCATTGTTATCACATTGCCACAACCACCCTAACCTTGAGCAACCCACCACCCTGATAAGTCAGCAGCCATTAACATGGAGGAAAGACCCTCTACCAGCAAGAAGATTATGTGCTGCTGAAGGGTCAGATGATTGTTAGCATTTTTTAGCAATATTTTAAAATTAATGTACACTGTTTTTTAGACATGCTATTGCACACTTAATAGACTATAGTACAATGTAAACATAACATTTATATGCACTAAGAAACCAAAAAATTTGTGTGTCTCACTTTGTTGTAATATTTGTTTTATTGTGGTGGTTTGGAACTGAGCCCACACTATCTTTGAGGTATGCCTGTATATCCCAAGGAGATAATTAGAAAGGTTTGGAAATCTGGACATAAAAGGATGTTCATTATAATTTTTTTAATGATAGTAAAAGACAGAAAAAACCTAAATGAACAATAATTTGGAAATATATAAATGGATAATGGGAAATTATTTCATGGAATATTATATATAGCCACTATAATTAATGGGGTCAGTCTTTATTTATGGACAAAAAGTTGTCCAAAAAAGAGTGTTGAGTGAAAAAAGAAGGGTCACCTAGCCAGTAGAGTATGATTTTGTTTTCTAAAAATGGCATATATAGATATATTAGATTGGTGCAAAAGTAATTGCGGTTATAGATCATGAATTTTAAATCATTATAACTAGGCTCAAACACATCTTTTTTTTTTTAATTTCAGCATATTATGGGGGTACAGATTTTAAGGTTTCAATAAATGCCCTTTCCCCCCCTCCCCCCACAAGTCTGAGTTTCCAGCATGATCATCCCCCAGATGGTGCATATCTCACTCATTATGTATGTATATACCCACCCCCCTCCCCCCTTCCCCCTGCCCAATACCCTATTACTGTAGTACCTATGTGTCCACTTAGGTGCTGCTCAGTTAATACCAGTTTGCTGGTGAGTATATGTGGTGCTTGTTTTTCCATTCTTGGGATACTTCACTTAGTAGTATGGGTTCCAGCTCTAACCAGGAAAATATAAGATGTGCTATATCACCGTTGTTTCTTAGAGCTGAATAGTACTCCATGGTATACATA
>VSMD01074337.1:0-53856 GCA_008750895.1 Mirza zaza | reverse complement strand
TGGGAGGCTGAGGCAGCAGGATTGCTTGAGTCCAGGAGTTTGAGGTTGCTGTGAGCTAGGCTGACGCCATGGCACTCACTCTAGCCTGGGCAATAAAGTGAGACTCTGTCTCAAAAAAAAAAAAAAAAAAAAAATCCAAAAACAATAGATGCTGGCATGGATGCAGAGAGAAAGGAAAGCTTATAAAGCATCAGTGGAACTGCAAATTAGTATTACTACAACCTCTGTGGAAAACAGTAAGGAAATTCTGCAAAGAACTAAGGATCCAGAAATCCCACTACAGGATATTTACCCAAAGGAAAATAAGTCATTTTATCAAAAATACACCACTTGAATGTTTACTGCAGCACAATTCACAATTTCAAAGATGTCAAATCAGCCCAAGTATCTATCAATACATGAGTGGATTACCAAAATGTGGTATACGTATATCATGAAGTACTACTCAGCTATAGAAAAGGTTGAATTAATGTGTTTTGCAACTATTTGATGGAACTGGAGACCTATGTGAAGTATGTGAAATATCCTATGTGAAGTATCTGAAGAATGTAAAAAAACACATGTACTTGCTCTTAACTTGGAACTAACCAATGAGCACACATGTGCACAACGGAAAGTAAAACTTGTGGAAATCAAGCTGAGAGGAGAGAAGGGGGGATAGGTGAAAACCTATCTAAGGGACACAATGAATACTATTTGAGTGATAGACACACTTATAGCTATGACTCAAGCATTACAAAAGCAATCCATATAACAACAACAAAAAATTGTACCTTCTTAATATTTTGAAATAAAAAAATAATAATACATAAAAAAAGACAAAAGGAAACATCACTGCCCAGGATTTTGTTTATAAATCAAAAAGAAAAATGGAGAGTTACTGCTCACAACACCAAGAGACACTGGGGTTCTCAGTGAGGCCATGGAGACTGAGTATTAAAAGCCATGGCCTTGAAGGTCATACATGTGTGAGCAAAGTGAAGTCATTCACTTCCAATGGCACATCAGGCTTGGGCTGGGACATTGAATATCTCAGGAGCAAACATGATGGACTGAGGTCTATGGCTTCTTTCTCAAATTTTTTCTATTGGTAGTGGCCTTCTTAGATACTTACCAAAACCTGGAGTGGAGGGAGTGAGGAGTAGTCCCCTAATAATAACTGATATTGGGTTTTTCATTCCTAGATAAGAACTCAAAGTCATATTTAGCATGATATTTTAACATAGAAATAATAAAACAAAGGAATTTTCCTTGTACCCAGTAAGTTATGGCACACTCACACCATGCCACACATAGTATATATAAACATGTGATGAGGGTATTGAGATGCTGCTCAGAGCAGTAGCTCCAAGTTTATGTTAGGAGTTTGAGAGTCCTGGGGGAAAGCATCTATAAAGCAGTGTTGCTTATTTTTGCTGTGGCTGTGGAGTAGAATTCCCTTGAAAACTTTTATACTTTTAATGCCCAGCCATATCCTTGACTAATTAAATCAGAATCTTTGGGCATGGGCCCCAAGCATCACTGTTATTTTTAAGGCTCTCCAGCCACTGTGAAGTAAAGACAATAACCATTGACTTAGAAAAATATTTTGAACCATATGGCAGTTAATAATCAGACCATGGGGCAGTGGGAGGCAGCGATAGTGTGAACACTCCAGGAAGATGAAACTGTGTGAGCAAAGGACAAGGTATGATATTAAGGAAGACGTGTTCAAGGAACAATAAATTCAATCAGTGGGCTTCATTCCACTTTCTGGAGAGGTGGGGGAAGTGTTGAGAGATGCAGTTAGTCAGGCTCAGTGGAGTATTTGATATGTCCTTGTTGCCATGCTAAGAAGCTTGGCTTTTATCTCTGAGTCTCTGTTGAAAGATTGTAATCTGGTTGCCAAGGGAGTTGCAAAACTGCATTTGCATGTGAAAGGAGCATTACTGGTAGCATTTTGGAGAATGCACTGGAGTGGAAGGCAGAAAAAGACTGATGGCTGGGAGAACAGTTAGCATTCCAGATGAAAGATGATGAGGCCTTGCCTAGGGGAATGGATCACAAAGATGTCCTGTATATATTAAGGAGGTTAAATTGAAAGGGTTTGGAACATGGCACACATGAAATGCATCTCTCAGATCTCCTGAAATTGTGGAATATAATTGACAGATGGATCCAGCTTCTATCTCACTAGTTCCACCACTTCATCCATGATAAGGCAATGCTTCCTGTAGGCTTTGTCCAGCCAATGAATGAGCATGGCTGGGGGAACTAGTGCATGTCATTCTTGTAGTATACAAGACTTCCATTGGATATAGGACTCTTATAACTAGAGACTTTTACTCAACTACTCCCCAGTGGCCTAACTGAAACTTTCTTGTCTTCTTATCCAATCTTTCTTCTTTGCTGCCATTGACTGAATATTTGTGCCCCCCCCCCTCAAATTCATGTGTTGAAACCCTAATCTCTAAGATGATGGAATTTGTAGATGAGGTCTTTGGGAGGTGATTGGCCCATGAGGATAGTCCCCATGAATGGGATTAGTGCCCTTATAAAAAGACCCCAGAGATCCATTGCCTCTTCTGTCATTTGAGAACACAGTAAAAAGATAGTCATCCCTCTATGAACCAGGAAGAACCAATCTTCCGGTGTCTTGACTTCTCACACTTGGAACTGTGAGAAATAAATTGTTGTTTATTAGTCACCCAATCTATTCTGTTATAGCAGCCCAAATGGACTAAGATACTTGCCCCTTACTTTCCTAGGTGTCAGAGCTGCATCACAGTCTAAAGACTCTTCCTATCAACTCTTGCTTCCTTCCCTTTATCCTTCAGAGATGTCTCCCCCAATAATCTCTTGTACATTTCAACTTGCTGTCAATCTCTGCTTCTTAAAGGTCTGAACTATCACAGTACCAATTATGTGCAGGAAACAAAGACAAGGAAGATTCCAGTAGGATTCTCAGTTTGTTGTGGGGAAATTGAATGAATTCTCATGACAGTTATAAGGAGTGATGAAAAGCTGAAAGAGACAGCGTCAACTTTGTATATATTGTCTTTTTAGGATTCTAGGACATTCTGGTACAGATTCCCATAGGAAACTGAATATTATGAATAAAGAATTCAAAGGAGTATTCAGAGATACAGGTACAGATTTGAAAGTCAACATAAATAGGTGGTAGTTTGTGTTATGGCCATGAGTGAGAACATCAAGGATAGTGGTTACTGTGAGGGGTGATTAATGTATAAATCTGTGAAAAATTATTGAGGATACAAGGACAGTGGCTGAGAAATGGCTAGAAATACACCTACAAACACATAAAATCACCTTCACATAACAATAACATTGGAGAGGAAAATATGAGTAAAGATCAATTACTCCTGAGAGGAGCATGTTAGAAAATAAAGTAAGTCCCTTGGACATCAAGTATTTTTGGTGGATGAAGTAAAGGTTGTTTAGGTAGAGTGATTGTAGAAAAAAACCAAATGAAAAATGTTTAAGAGGGATTGGGAAGTGAAGAAGCTAGACTTGGAGAGTAGATTATTTCAAAGAGCTATGATGTGGAGGAATGAGAGGAGAAAGGTATTAGCTATAGGTTCTAGAAGGGTGTCTCTGTTTCTTTTCAGGATGGAAAAGACTTGAGTAGATTCACAGGAAAGCAGCAAGGAGCCAGGTCTTATAATGAGAGATGGAGATAAACAATTTGAAATAGTCCTGAAGAGATAGGAGGGATTTAGATTAACTTTCGAAAGGTAAGGCTGTGGTACCCCTTCCTGAGCCAGATGGTAGTGAAGACAAATCCCCAAGTTTCAAGGTACAAAAGATAGAAGTTCAGGTTGTTTCCACGTGGTAGCTTTAATTTCTTCTACAAAAGATAATGCTGGGAGAGAGGGTGGTACTGAATTGAAAAAGGCTCAAGTGCCTTTTGAAAAGGAAGAGATTTTATAATAAAAGGAGGTTGTGGTCTAAAAATGGGATATTGAGGTTTAGCATCTCAAAATTACCTAATGAAGAAAATGAAAAGCCACACAGTAAAGCAGTCGATGAGTAAAGAAGGAGGCTATAATGAATGGCTTGTTCACATAAACATGAAGTCTATTTAAGATTCTAGCAGGAATCAACATGGAGGAAAACCCTGGGGCAGCTCGAAAGTCCTCAGGGATAGTGGGATTTTGATAAAACTGACAAAGAAGAGTAAAACAGGATTTAAACTGATGGTATGAGTATCAAAACAGGATGAGTTTCTAAAGGAGTATATGCAAATAATTGTTTACCAACCAACAGCAGTGGGTAGCTGGGAGAATGTAATACTCTCATCCATACCTTGGAAAACTAAGGCATGAGGGAGAAATGGGAAGCCATCCCTTCAGATGATTGCAAAGAAAATTGTGTCCTCTGGGCAGGGCCAGGTTTTAGTTAATAATGATTATGATGATGATTATGTTTATTGACACCTTGCATTCTAGGCACCATGCCAAGTATTTTTATACTTATTAACTTATTTATGGCAAGCAGGCAAAGGGGGTGGTGACCTGTAAAGAAGCTGAGTATGTAAAGGTATTATTTTTGATGGAACAAGTAGACTCCAAAAGGTACAATGGAAAGAATGACAAAGTCAGAGGTGGAAGGCAAGAGAAACATGCAGATAATTGTAATAATTAGAGTACTAGTTGTGTTGAGAGTTTGCCCAAGGACAGGATTTCTGAATCTTATTTTCTTTTCTCCTTCTCCTCCTCCTCCTCCTCCTCCTCCTCCTCCTCCTTCTTCTTCTTCTTCTTCTGTTGTTGTTGAATGGGTGTCTCTCTGTTGCCAGGCTAGAGTGCAATGATGTGATCATAGCTCACTGAAGCCTTGAATTCCTGGGCTCAAGTTATCCTCCTGCCTCAGCTTCCAGGCTAATGTTTTTATTTTTTGTAGACAGGGTCTTGCTATATTACCCAGGCTCAGGTGATCCTCCCACATCTGCCTTCCAAAGTACTGGGAATACAGGTCTGAGATCATATCTGGCCTGAATCCTATTTTCTCACAGACACCACTGGTGGATTCCCAAAGAAGGGCTGTGTGTGTGTGCATGTATGTGTATGTGTGTGTGTGTGTATATATATATATATATATATATATATATGATGAAGGAAATGACCAAAATGACACAGTTTATAGCTAACTTAGGTTTTATCACTAAATCTTATGTGTAACCATTACAATTTATGAGATAGGATGGCTAAGTGAGCCATAATTGTTCATTTTTGACTATGGTTCAAGATCCAGACTAAAACAAAACCAAGGTCATCTACTTGACTGTTTCCTAGGCCCGTACTCTCTTCTCTTAACAAATGGATCATAAACTTGGAAGTTATGAGTCAAATATAAGCTGTGCTTTGATCCATAAACTATTTTTTAATTTGGATTAATTCCCAACATTTGAAAAATCAGGGGCTTTTGCATAAAAAAGGATGGAAAGAAGTTCAAATATAGCAAAAACTGGCTGGGCACGGTGGCTCACACCTGTAATCCTAGCACTCTGGGAGGCCGAGGCAGGCAGATCATTTGAGCTCAGGAGTTCGAGACCAGCCTGAGCAAGAGTAAGATCCAATCTCTACTAAAAATACAAAGAAATTAATTGGCCAACTAAAAATATATAGAAAAAAATTAGCCAGGCATGGTGGCGCATGCCTGTAGTCCCAGCCATTTGGGAGGCTGAGGGAGAAGGATTGCTTGAGCCCAGGAGTCTGAGGTTGCTATGAGCTAGGCTGATGCCACGGCACTCTAGCCCAGGCAACAGAGTGAGATTCTGTCTCAAAAAAAAAAAAGAAAAGAAAAAAATATAGCAAAAACTGGCTATGTTGATTAGGAGCTAAGGTGGCCAACTCTCATCCCAGTTTTCCAAGTCGTTTTCCTGTCTTAGCAATGAGAATCACACTTCCTGGAAACTCCCTCAGTTATAGGCAAACCAGGATGATTGGATAACCTAGGAATAGATGCTGTTTTTCTTTTAGACACAGGATCTTCTTATATTGTCCGGACTTGCTTTGAACTCCTGTGTTCAAGCAATTCTCTTGCCCAAGCCTCCTGAGTAGCTGAGACTACAAGTATATGCTGCCATGCCCAGCAGACACTATTTTTAGATTGACACATGCTTTGGAATTCACCAGAGTTACCACCAGACCAGCATTAATTATCTGGCTAATCTTGCAGATCTCTTGAGTTTTCTAGATTTTGCCTATCAAAGGAAAAGCTTATTAATAGCTAGTTTAACCCCCCACTAAAAGGCAGTACCTAACAACAAGGAAGTGACTGACCTTCTTAAAGCACCTTAGGGTAGCACACAAAGAGAAGAAATCCATGTAGGTGAGTGCTTATAGAGGATGAATGTCCACAGGCCAACCACAAAGTTTCTCAGCTTTGATCCCATTCATTCTTTGTGCTCCAAGCTCAATAATGGCTTACTTTGATTTTTTAGCTTCTTGTGGGTGGACCTAAGGACAGAGTTAGCCATAGGTTCCCTATTGTGGTCAGCATGGACCGATATATAACTGGACTGTTTGAGTTTGGTGGCAATGAGAAAGAAAATAATGAGATATACAGATGCAGTTAATTGGGCCATGTTTTCCTTTGGAACTCTGAGTTTAAAGAATGATCTTGGGGACTGAGGATACTAGTAATCAGAGGTTATGGTGCTGAGGCTGCCATAGTCTGAAGTTCAGGTTATTGTTGTTGGTGGTGAAGGTCTGATTACACAGTGCTCTAAGACCTGCCAAGAAAGATACCGGCCATAGCCTATGGGCCAAAAGAGAAGAAAAAGAAATAGTATGAGAGTGTTCCAGAAGCATCCAGCCCCAGGCAATCCAAGAGATTCATGGAAGCTATAAACTCTGAGTCTTGACTGACTCAGTCTTGATTGAGTCTTCCTCCTCCCATTCAATTATAGTTTTTGAAATGCAAATACTGTACAAGGACTTATCATATAGCAAATATAGTATATCCTCAATCATTTAGATGTAAAAATCTAGGCTGTTATTAAATACATCAGTTACAGTATTTCAGTATCAATTACAGTATTTTGAAATACAGTATTTCAACTGAACAGAAGTCCCCCAATGTTAAAGTATGTGGTATTTTAAAGCTACTCTTGGAACTTCCCCTGAAGTAGAAGTGTAGGTTTCTCAACCACAAACTTTTATCAATTTAATAAATGTTAATGTTAAACAAAAGTTGCTTCGGTTAAAGTTGAAAAAATGAAGGGGTGTGGGAATGAAATAACCATGTGCAGAGGCTGGTATGGCTGGGTGATTGCTGTAATATGCCCTCCTCCTGTTTCTCTAACACAAGGATCTTGAGGAGGCAGGCTTGGCTGTGCTTATTACTCCAGCCCTTCCAGCTGTCAGTGAGGTTCCCTGGGCACTTCCAGGACACCTGCCACTTTGACACCAATGCTATGGCACTAGACACCAATTTTTTGTTAGGAAAGAAACTGAGATGCCAAAGCTAAATGGGCTATTTACTTTATCAAAAGAACAAATGAGAGGGTGATTAAAACAGAACAGATAGTTAAGACTCATTCCATAAAAAGGAAAACATATTTTTCTTAAAGCAGATTAGCGCCAAGCAAATGGCAAGTAATCTATGAATATTCATTGAACTAATATGCACTGAATAAATTATTTGGCCTTTGGTCAAGTTTTAAGTTTCTGGAATATTATTGAAATAATAGTTTCAATAATTAAACTAGTTTGTGGGATGAACAAGCTAGAGTTGGTAGAGCTGTCAGTTAGTTCTGTTTTCTGTCATAACAACAAATCCAGTTACTGTTTACTATCTTATAAGAAATTTAAAGCAAATTTTCTTCTCTTTAGTATTAATCTCCTAGCTTAATATCTAGTAGAGGTTGTGCTCTTCATTAACATTTTATCATTTCTTATAATGCAATATTATTAGTGGGAGATGGAGGATATGTAAAATGGCATAAAAATGGCACTAACTAGTAAAATCAGTACAAAATGGAATAGCTTTGAGTCAACAGAAATCACCTTAATAAATAGAAGGTAAAGGCAGGAAAAATACCACTGAGAAAAAAGAGTCTAGGATTCATTGACTGGGAAAAAAATAGTTCAATCAGTGGTATTAAAAACATGTGTCCAATATATACCTGCTGGCAGCAATAGGCCCTTCCACTTGCACTGGTGGCATCAGCAGACCTGGTGTCTCCTGGCCTCCACCCAAAGGCAAAGGGCAACCCAGGGCCACTATTTGCAGATTTGCCATCCAATACAGAGAGCCATTCAGACGCAGTGACTCCCAGCCTTCTGCCCAACAGCAGAATGAAATCCATACAGGCATTTCCTGGCTCTCCATCCACATCCACTGGCAGATGGCAACCAAATCTGGTGTCTCCTTGCCCTCTACCTAGCAGCAGAAGAAGATCTAGTATAGCTGTCCATCCAACAGCAACAGGCTCCCCAGAACCCACAGTTCCAGGCACTCCTGGCCCTGCACCCAGTGATGGAAGGCATCCCAGACAGGCGCTTTTGCCTCCCCATAGCACTGCTGAGATAAAGTAGAGAGCCCACCAGCACTGGGTGGCTCGAGGGTGGGCCAGGAGTATTGCTTTCCATCTCTGGGGACAATACTGAAAGGAATAAAATGTTGGAGGTATAGATTTTAAAGCAGTCACAGTAAAACTGCTTAATGAGGAAAAACAAGCTCCCTAAAAACAAATAGAAAGTCTCAGCACCGCCCCCCCAAATAAAATTTTTATTTTAAAAAGACACAAATGGAAGTTACGGAACTGAAAAGTACAAAAAAGCAATGAAAAACCTGACTGAGTATGCTGAATAGTAGATTGGAGATGACAGTAGAATCAGTGAACTTTAGGACGAATCAATAGAACTTATTAAATCTAAACAACACAGAACAAATAAATTAGGAAAAAAATATTAACAGAGCCTTGGAGACTGTGGGACAATAATGAAAGATCTAAATTTGTATCATCAGAGTCTCAGAGGGAGAGGAGAAAAAAAGTAGGGCTGAGAAAGTAATTGAAGAAATACTAAAGCAAACTTTCTAAATTTAATAAAATACATGAATATAAAGATTAAAGATGATGAGAAAATCTTAAATAGGATAAAACCAAAGAAATAAATTCAAAAACATATCATAATTAAACTTTTGAAAACTAAGAAAAGTAGTTTCTAAAACTAAGAAAAGTAAAAAATCTTAAAATCAATCACAGACAAACAACGCATTACATATAGAGGGGCACCAATCTGAATGACAATGAATTTCTCATCAGAAGCCATGGAGTCCAAAAGAAAGTGGCACATTTTTTGTGTGTGCTGAAAAAATAGAGCAGGCAAGCTGGAATCTATATCTGGTAAAACTATTTTTCAAAAATAAAGATATTATCAAAGAAGACAAAGAAGTCATAATACATGATTGTATCCTTTTTGCTCATGAGTTTCTTAAATCATATTTGTTGCTTGAAGCAAAAATTATAATGCCATTTGTCATAGTGCTCAATGTCTGTATAAATGGCTGAAACAATTATACTGTTATATACTGTATGACATTTCAGTCAATGATGGACTGCATACATGACAGTGGTTCCATAAGATTATAATGAAGCTGAAAAATTCCTATTGCCTAGTGACACCATAGCTGTCATAACATCATAGTGAAAGACATTACTTATGTGTTTGCAGTGATGCTGGTGTAAATATATCTACTGCACTGCCAGTCAGATGAAAGTATAGCACACACAATTATATATAGTACATAATACTTGATAATGATAATATACAACTATGTTACTGGTTTATGTATTTACTATACTATACAATTTATCATTATTTTAGAGTGTAGTCCTTCTACTTATAAACAAGTTAACTATAAAACAGCCTCAGGCAGGTCCTTCAGAAAGTATTCCAGGAGAAGTTATTATTACCATAGGAGATGACAACTATATACATGTTATTGCCTCTGAAGACTTTCTAGTGGGACAAGATGTGGAGGTGGCATACATTGATATTGATGATCATGACCTTGTGTAGGCCTAGGCTAATGTGCATGTTTGTGTCTTAGTTTCCAACATAAAGTTTAAATAGTAAAAAAAGAAAAAATAGAAAAAGCTTATAGAATAGAGATATAAAAGAAAGTATTTTTGTACAACTGTACAATTTGTACTTTAAGCTAAGTGTTATTACAAAAAAGTCAAAAAGTTAAAAAATTAATAAAAGTTTATAAAGTAAAAAGCTTCAGTAAGCTAATTTATTATCATCATCCCTGTCAGAATGGCCTTTATTAAAAAGTAAAAAAATAATGGATGCTAGAGAGAATGCAAAGAGAAAGGAATGCTTATACATTGTTTTTATTTTACTTATTTTTATTTCAGAGTATTATGGGGGTATAAATGCTTTGATTAAATAATTTAGCTTTGCAACACCTTAGTCAGAGCTACGAGCATGGCCATTGCCCAGGAAGCATGCACTGCATCCATTAGGTGTGAATTTACTCATCCCATTCTCCACGCTCACACCTGCCCAACACTCTATGAATGGTACTTCCCATATGTGCACATTAGTGTTGACAGATTAGTACCAATTTTCTTTTTTGTGGGAAGTAGATAACTTGCAGATTTTATTTATTTATTTATTTTCTGTTTTTGGAAGTGGATTTTTAAAATAATATATATTTATTTCATAATATTACAGGGGTACAAATGTTTCGTTTACGTATATTGCCTTTGCTCTGCCTGAATCAGAGTTACAACCATGCTTATACATTGTTTGTAGGACTATAAATTAGTACAACCTCTATGGAAAACAGTATGGAGATTCCTCAAAGAAATAGATGTGGACTTACCATTTGAGCCAGCAATTCCCACTCCTGAGTATCTATACAAAGGGAAAGAAGTCATTCTATAAAAAGACACCTATTGTCGAATGTTTATTACAGCACAATTCACAATCACAAAGGTTTGGAATCAACCTAAATGCCCATTGACTCATGAATGGATTAACCAAATGTGGTGTGTGTATGTGTGTGTGTGTATATATATATATACACACACACATACACATATATACATACATACATACCATGGAGTACTATTCAGCCATAAAAAGGAATAAAATGAAGTCTTTTGCAGCAACTTGGGTGGAATTGGAGACCATTATCCTAAGTGAAGCATCTCAGGAATGGAAAGAAAAAAAAAAACACCACATATACTCTCTAATAATTGAGAGCTAATCAATGGACACAAAGAGATGTAAAGGGCTGTGACTCACACCTGTAATCCTAGCACTCTGGAAGGCTGAGGTGGGAGAATCGCTTGAGCTTGAGTTCCACACCAGCTTTAGCAAGAGTGAGACATGACCCCATCTCTACTAAAAGTAGAAAAATTAACCAGGCATCGTAGGGCATGCCTATAGTTCCAGCTACTCAGGAGGTAGAGATAGGGTGCTCACTTGAGCTCAAGAGTTTGAGGCTGCTGTGAGCTATGATGACACCACTGCATCCTATCCAGAGTGACAGAGTGAGACTCTGTCTCAAAACAAACAAACAAACATGTAAAGCATTTGTACTCCCTCAATATTCTGAAATTAAAAAAAATAAAGAATAAAATGAAGCCCAATAATGTAGGCCTAAATAGGTATGATTAAAAATTCATTATAACAAATATTTAATAAAATATTTTTTAAAGTTTTGCACAATCAAGAGATTTTTTTCTTTTTTAGAGACAGGGTTTCACTCTGTCACCCAGGCTGAAGAGCAGTGGTGTGATCATAGCTCACTGTAGCTTCAAACTCCTGGGCTTAAATGACCCTCCCCTGTCAGCCTCCCAAAGTGCTGGGAATACAGATGTGAGCTACTGTGCTAGGCCACAAGAGACTTTGAAACTCAGCTAGAAAACATTTTAAGAAACATTCAACTACACACTATCTCAACAAAAGTAAATAAATCAGGCAAATACTTATAGTCTGAACTCCTGCTCAAATTCACAAATATTTACAACATATTGGGCACCATGATTAAAACTTTGTATGCTTTATATCAATTCATGCTCACGGCTATAATCTTGGCACTCTGGGAGGCCAAGGTGGGAGGATTGCTTGAACTCAGGAGTTTGAGAAAATAGAAAAATTAGCTGGGCATCGTGTTATGTGCCTATAGTTCCAGCTACTGGGGAGGCTGAGGTAGGAGAATTGTTTGAGCCCAGGAGTTTGAGGCTGCCATGAGCTAGGCTGAGCCCTGGCAACAGAAAAAGACTCTGTCTCAAAAAAACAAACAAAAAAAATTTATTCTCACAACAATCCTATAGTGTAAATACTATTATTACTCTTTTATTACAGATAAAACTGATGCCCAGAGAGCTTGCATAACATGCTCAGAATCACACTGTTACTAAGTATTCAATCAAATTCAAGCAGGCATTTCCAAAGCTTAAGCTGTTTCATCTCTTAAAAGAGCTAGTATTCTACCTCTGTAAAATAATCTATAATTTTATTGATTATTCATCAGCCCTTTACTATAACATCTAGTTCTAGTGCCCTTTACTGTAACATCTAGTTCTAATAATTAAGGGGTTATAAAAGAATTTTTCAAGGGCAGATTAACTTGTTTCTAATTTAAAGAAAAAAGATAACACTAAGTATCAGCACTAAAAATCAATAAAACGTTTCTATTCCCAATAAGAACTAAAGAAGGTAGATAATCTGTAGCCTGTGGGTTCATTCTTAAATGTAAGAGAAGGAAAATCTTAATTATCAAAATTTTCTACCCACTTGTCTTGGAAAGTGATTTACAGTGTACCTCACTTGGCCAGCATCCATCTCTCCTGACTGGTGACCAGGGTTGTTAGAGTCCAAACACATGATTTCTGAAGATCCCTCCACTATTCTCAAATTGTACAACCTGTTTTTTGCATAAACACACAGAGTCTCTGCAAGCTTTAATAAGGGGAAGGGAAATAATCTCTCTCCCCCACCTCCAACCCCTCACACATGCACGCACACAACTGTTTCGAGTATGGCGTCAGGCTGCTCTTCTGTTTTGTTATCTAGAAATAGCAAAGAGACCTTGGGTGCCCCTGCCAATTCTCAAAGGGCATGCCCAGTAGAGTTGAACTTGGCTGCCACACATGGTGATTCAGCAATTTATCAACAGAGAACGTGAGAGGGAGGAGGATTTTTCATGTTGGGTTTGGGTAAGGGGCATTTTGTGTTGTACACAAATGAAGAGAGATCTAGAGTTGTTCATTTTTCTCTTTATTGTAAAGCTCTACTAAAGTGTGTAACTGGCTGATTTCAGACCAAAAATGCTATTTGCCTAATTGAACATTTAGAATGTGGAAACTGATTTTGTAAGCTTGTACCAGAACTAAAATAAAATAAATTACAGAAATCTACATTACATGACTAAAGATATGGGAAAACTTTTTTTAGTTATGAGACATGTGTTTTATTTAAATCTAATAGACATCTGGGAGAGACAGATTGAAAATTTTATTAATCCTATTTTACGGAAGAGAACGAGGAGGTAACAAACCATTAAAGGACTATTTCTCAAGCTGTATAGCAAGATGCAACATGTGAATGGCATTGCTCCCTAAAATCAGACTATGTCTTATCTCAGTCCATTTGTATTGCTACAACAAAATGCCACAGTCTGGGTAATTTAAAAAAATAGAATCTATTTCTACTCTGAACGTGCCTGATTCTATCTGATCTCTGAAGCTTAGCAGGGTCAGGCCTGGTTAGTATTTGGATGTGAGAAATCTATTTCTGGAGGCTGGAAAGTGCAAGATCAAGGTGCTAGTAGGTTCAGTGTCTGGTGAGCGTTGCTCTCTGCTTTCAAGATGGCATCATGTTGCTGCATCCTCCAGAGAATGTATCCTCACATGGCAGAAGGCAGAAGGTGGAAGGGCAAAAAGAGGCTAAACTCATTTCATCAGGCACTTTTCTAAACATGCTAATCCCATCCATGAGGGAGGAGCTCTCATAACCTAATTACCTCATAAAGGCCCAACTCCTTAATTTATTTGCACTGGGAATTCAGTTTCAACATGAATTTTGTAGGGTATAGAACATTCAAAGCATAGCAGGGCATCTCCAAATAATACCCATTTTATTAAAATGTAGTATCAGCTTCTCCTCAAGCTAGATTTAACGTAAACCCCATCGATCTTCCTATCAAATGATTCGGTGTGGGTGTGAATGACTCCACAAAGAAATAACAGCAAATGATCTTTCCAAAAGCAACTTTTTTTCTAAGAAAACTTTGGCCTACTGTTTGTGACTGCTTGAGTATGTGATTTTAAAAAAAAGAAAGAAAAAGAAGAAAAAACCCCTGCAACTCTCCAAGAGGAAACTTGAAATCAAAGGAGAGAAAGAAGATTTTCAAAACCTAATTCTAAATTCCATTCTGAGATTCACAAGAGCACTTTAGCTCTAGAACAACGCTTCCAGAAACACAATCTATCAGTAAAGACATTTATAGGTCAATTACTATTACCTGGGGAATTTGGTCTACTCTTATTTTACAGTATACCTGCCAAAAGAAAAGCATATATAGCATGTTTTGACTTGGATCTAAGCTTTCTCAAAGCTTTTCTTTCTTTTTCAGCTTCAACTCTGAAACTTACCTGCTACTCTTTTGGCCCAGAGCCAATTCATCCCTAAATCTACAGTGCACTGTGTTTTATTCTGTATTCCAGCCAGCCTCCTATTTCAAATGTTGGCATAAATAGAGTGCTGTTAGTGAAGCCACAAAATATTAAGATGAGATTATCTGGGAGGGAATGGGGGAGAAAAAGTTTGGAACTCAACTAGAGTCTGGAACAAGCCAATCATGTAGAGAACACTTGCCTTCTGAAGAACAAACAAGCGGATTCATTTCAGCCACTATGATGACAAGCCACTATCTTCACAGTTGCTAAGACAACTTCCTGGCCAATAGATTTGGAAGGTTCACTTTTTGCCTTCTGGGAGATAGATTATTGAGGAATCTGCTTCATTATTCATTCATTTATTCCTTTATTCATCCATTCCTTCAATAATTCATTTGATCAGCCATTTAAGAACAATTTTATTTTGAAAAGTATGTAACAATCCTTCTAAAAATTTAATGAACATTCAAGTTACCCAGAAATCTTGTTAATACGCAGTTTCTAAGTCACACTCCGCATTTCCACTAAGATATCACGTGATGCAGATGCTGTTGCTCCAAGGGTATGAGAAATATGTTTTGTTTCATTTCCCTTTTTCTTAGATCAGTGGTTTTTAAACTTGTTAGAAAAATGCAAACTCTTGGGCCCAACCCAAACCTACAGAATCATGGGGTAGAATCCAGTAATCCATGTATTACCAAGCCCTCCAGCTGAGTGTGATGCATGGTCAAGATTCAGAATCATTGAGTCTAGACTCATAGTTCCCAAAACCTGGGTACACAGTATTAGGTCATTAAATATGAAATGTCCAATTTTGAATTAAAAGTGTAGTTTGTTATATGTCAAACAAGAAAGAGTACAATTAATCAAAGTATGTCTAAACTATTGGTACAGTTTGCCATCTTAAAGGTAGCTTGTTTATGCCAGCAGTGAAGAAGTCTGGAGAGAGAATGGTAATGAAATCATGAAAGGCATTTTCCACAGCTTGTTGAGAATTGAATATTTTCCTTGCAAGACATGGTCCAAAGCCTGGAAGAAGTGGTAGTCAGTTGGTACAAGGTCTGGTGAATATGGCAGATGATGGAGAGTTTCCACGTTCAGCTTCTGTAGTTTGAGCAGAATTGTTTGTGCAACATGAGGTCGAGTGTTGTCTTGCAAGAGGATTGTCCTGTCTCTAGTGACTAGTCTCGGCTGCTTAATCACAAGCATCCTCATCATTTTGTTCAACTGGTTGTAGTGGACATCTGCTGTAATTGATTGACCAGGTTTCATGAAGCTGTAATGGATAATACCAGAACTGGGCCACCAAACAGACACCATTAGCATTTTTTTGATGAATATTCAGTTTTGGACTGTGTTTTGGCACTTCATCTTTATCCAACTCTCATGCCAAATACTTGAGATTGTAAGAAAGAATCCATTTTCCTTTACATGTGACAATGTAGAAATCGTTCACCTTTATATCATGACAGCAAAGAAAGACCAGCTTTGAGACATTCATTAATTCATGCACAACCCATCTATCCCCCTTCTGTACCTTGCCAATTTATTTCAAATGGTCCAATATTGTTGGAATAGTAATGTTAAACCTTGTTGCTAATTCATGCATAGTTTGAGATGGATTTGCTTCCACTACAACTTTCAGCTCACTATTATCCACCTTGGTCTCAGGTAGCCTATATGGCTCATTTTCAAGATTAAAATCACCGTAATGGAGCTTCTCAAACCAAAGATGTACTGTGTGTCATTAGCCACATCCTCCCAAACACTTCATCAATATTTTAGCTGTCTGCACTGCATTTGTTCCATGATGGGACTCATATTTGAAAAAGCATGTCCATGGTTTCAAATAAATTGCTCTAAAAAATTTGACAGATAATCACAAACTATTATAAAATGTGCATTTGAAAGACTAAGGTTGTACTTTCACAATAAACATAAAACAAGAAATGTCAAAGTGAAATGTCAGAGATAACAACTGTCAAACTTAGTACTTAAGGAAATTGGACATTTCATACTTAATAACCTAATAGAATCACTTGGGGAGCTTGTGGGTTGAATTGTGTTTTACAAAAAGATATGTTAAAGTCCTAATCCTGGATACCTGTGAATGTGAATTTATTTGAAAATTGATACCTTGTACATGTAATCAAGTTAAAATAAGATTATACTGGATAGGGGTGCACTCTATAGGCAATGACTGCTGTCCTTATAATAAGATTTAGATTTGGGAGTACACAGACTCAGGCAAGAAGGCCACATGACAAAAAGGCAGAGATTGGCATAATGTAGCTGAATCAGAATCTCTTGGGCTAGGTCCTTTATGTAGAAATTTTAAAATATCCTTCAAAGTATTCTAATGTGTGATCAGGATTGAGAACCACAGCTCTGGACACTTCTAAACATGAATAGACCATTTATACTCTATTTTATAATAAGTCAAAAATACTACAAGCAGGTGAATATCATTGTGAAGTTATCTATAAGTTTTATGAGTATCAAAGTCAGATAGATAAGATGTATACTTTGACCCTATTTCTCAGAGTTTGGTTAGAGAAACACTGGGATTAGAAACACCTGCAGTTTACTAATAAAGAAGTTTATTTGCTGGGTTCCATTTCAAACCTAATGACCAGAATCTCCCGGGATGAGGCCTGAATAGTGCAAGTTATCAAGCTCCCTTAAAGTCGCCCATATGCATATCAAAATTTGGAAGGCATCTGTATAGAAATGCTCCTGCAGGCTTAAGCCACTTGGAAGTGGGAGGGCTTCCTGAAAATGAGGGAACTAGATGAATATAGGAAGAGAGAACACTGAACAATGGCATCAGTAGGAACTGTTGAGAAACAGCTGCTGGAGCAAAGGAGGGTCCTTTCTGGGGGCCTCTGGACATCAGGTAGGGCTGGTGAGAGGGTGCAGAAAGCTCTGAAAGCCAAGGTGACAAAATACATCAAAGAAATAGCATGAACATCACCTGGGAGTTTAGTAGAAATGCAGAATCTTGGTCTCTCTGCAGCCCTACTGAATTGGAGACTACATTTTAACAAGATCCCCAGATAATTTGAGTGTACGTTAAAATTTGAGAAGCAGTGTCTTGGTAGCAGTAACAAATCTGTTGGAAGTTCCTGAGCAAGAAAGTGACATGATAAAATTATGCTTGAGTAGGCTTAGCTTAGTGGGGATATTTAGAGCAAATTAGAAAGTTTGAAGAGCTTTCCATCAAAAATTTCTGCAATGATGAAAATATTCTACATCTGTGCTATTCAATACATTAGCTACCAGACAGGTGGCTATTGAGCACTTGAAATGTGGCTAATATGATGGAGAAACTGAATTTTTAATTTAGTTTTAATTAGTTTAAATTGACATTTAAGTAGTCACATGTGGTTCATGACAACTGTATGGAAAGCTCAGGCTCAGAGCTAGAGACGTGAAGACTGGTGAGGAGGCATCTGTGGTGGTCAGAGATTATTCTGATTACTGCTGTGGGTATGACATTGTCATATGGTAACAAGCATTATTTCTCACACTAGTTTGTATATGTGCCAGAAAAGCACAGGTGATACAATTTTCTGTGGAATGAAGAAATGAGGAAATGAACTGATGATTGTTTACTTTTGCCTACAATCAACTTTCAACGATAAGGGATCTGATTAGCCTGTCTGGTGCTTATGCCTATTGCTGGTTTCTCTTTCATTTCCATTTTTGCTGTTTGCATTGCTTGACTTGTCAATAGACGATCAGTAGGTACATCGAACATAAATTGCAAGGGATCTAACTGGTGAAGAAAGAGAGACTATTATTTTCCTGACATTTTTGTTTGGAGTTGTTCAGTTAATTTCAAATATCTATTGTTCCTCAAACTCCCTGTAATTTTTCTTCACAAATAATCTATTTATGGACAGAGTGACAGGAGAAATGTGAGTGACATGCCCTTGATTGTTATTAGCAGGGTTTGTGTAACATCCCAATATAGGATTGAGAATGGAAGAACATACGACTCTGAACTCCAGCAGGCTACAAGTTTTTGCTCTGGATTTTTTTTAACCAATTCTATTTATTCACCTTCTTAATCCATGGCCTTAATCCATGTCCCTCATCTACTCCATGTTCTGGAAATCAAAACCCATCTCTGAGTCTCTCTGAAGCTTCGTATACACTTTTTATTCAGAGGCTAGCTCTTGCAACTGTGGGATACCTGAGCTTATTCTCTGAGTGCTGCTTTCTCTTTTTACTCTCTACTTCTTATATTTTCCTTCTTCATTATTAGTCAGCAATCTTACTTCTCTCTTTTGGAGGCCTCTCCCCAGTTTTTACTAATGTGAACAGAAATGCTCACTTTCTAGGCATTCATTATTTAGAAGATTCCAAGAGTAAGGTTAAGTGGAAATATTTGTGGAGCATCAATGTAATGAGTGTGATCTCTGAAATGTCTATTCTTAAAGATATTTAGTTGAAAACAGGGAACTAACTATAAATATTTTAACAGTTTTATTCATTAAAAAAAGAGTTATTGGACACGTGGACACAGTCTGTGCTTGCAAGAGCTCAAAATCTATTGGGAGGAGAAAGAATACAAAGAAATATCTAAATAGCTTTAGTACAATATTGTGTTTTCAAAATACAGAGTGATTTTGGCACAAAATCATTCAGAAAGGACAGGGAAGATTTCAATGAAAGGGTAACCAGGGTCTTAAAAGATAAGTAAACAATTCTCAGGTAGATGGAGTGAGTGCTGAGGAAGGAAGGCAAGAAGGAAGGCATTGAGGCATAAAAAGTGTGGTGTTGTCAGAGAAATTCAAGTAATTACATATGCTTGGAACAAAGCATATGAGAAATTACCCTTAATTGCTGAATGTGTTGGCAGAGGATAAATAGTGGAATGCCTTAAATATGGTGCTAAGGAATTGTGAACTTATCCCAGAGGTGATGAGGAACCAGAGAAGAAGTTCAATAGAGATTAATAATAAGATCTTTGTGTTTAAAATATAAATATGGTCAACAGAGAGGATAAAACTAGACTCAGGAAGACAAATTAGTATGTTATGACAGCAGTCTGGGTAAGAGGTGATGAGGTCTAAAATTGAAAATAGAGCAATGGGAATGGAGAGAGAAAGATTTGAGATAATATAGGAGAAAATTAATTGACTAAATTTCGAATAAGATGGTTTTTTTCCTAATTTTTTAAAAAGTAATTTTCTAACAATTTGGTGCACTGAAAATATAAAGACCGTGATTGGATAGGAAATGATCTTGGACTTTGAAATGAGAGAAGCCTGGACTGGAGACCCAAATTCGTCACCTCCAATGTGGGTGGCTCACGAGATACTCCACGTAGCTCAACCTCAGTGAACTGGAGGTAATTCCTGCTTTAAAAGATTGTTGGGATGTTTAAAGAAAGTATGAAAAATGTCTGGTATACGTGGGTAGCCAATTAACATTTGCTCCCTTTCTACTCTCTTATCCAACTCTAAAACCCATGACAGTGAATCTTTCAATGTAAAAACAGATTATTTCTTCTTTTGAATTGGCAGACTTAGAGCCTAAAATATGCTTTTTTAAATAAACAATCAATTTCTTTTCTGACAGGATTAGACCCAGTGTACCACTCTGTAATAAAATTTCTAAGTGACAGTTATGTTAAATGTAACAAAACTATAGTGTGCCTGGAGCTGACATATTCTGATCAATATACTTATTGTACAAGACATCAGATTCAATAAAGCTTTCCAATGCCACTTCCGTTGCCAATTGAATTTCCGATAATAACTGAAAATCCCTAAAGTAAAAACAGATATGTCAAGCCAAATTCTGTGCAAAAGGTTGTTCTTCCTTTTCTGAGAAGCTTTCAGAAATAATTTGAGTCAAATCTTTCCCTTTGTATAAGATAAGCAATTATCAAATACACTAATAGAAGACTGTCAAAATGGAAGATTTAGTAACAATGATTGCTATAATCATCATAAAACTCATTTGATGAAAAATTTCTACACCAGGCCAACCTGCAAAGAAACTATTTAAATTAGAAGGCTAATAAAAGATTTTGTTTTCATAATGTCTATGTTTTCTACTGTGAAATATAAAGTAGAGGTATGTCTTGGGAGTTAAAACATAATTCAATAGCTAAATTTTCAAAAACGACACAAAGACTAAAACAACAACAACGTGTACTAGAATCTTATTTGATAATAGTGCATACAAAGATTCACTTACAAAATAATAAAATGAGAACATTTGACTTTCAAGGAGACCACCGATATTGAGTCAGAAATTGCCAAACTACATCGAAAATTTTACCAAAGACTATGTAGGAACTTTTGTAGACATGAATCCAACAATTTTGCTATGATAATTACTTTAAATTCATTATCATTGATAATACAGAAATCATGTAGTGCTAAGGCTTTGTTTCAGGATGAAACATCGAATTTTAGAGAGTTTACTTGCCTAATTTCACATGGCTAAAAATGAGTTTATATGACTCATACAGCTAGAAAGGCATTTAAATTACTTTCTCAAACTTGCACAGAATTTGAACTTATGGACATCTAGCTTAAAATTCCTGTTGTTTTTATTATACTGGGTAGAGTCTTTTACAGACTCAGTGTTATCACCTGCAAAATGGAAATGATGCCTATTTCTGGGTATGTTAGTCAGGATTCCAGTAGGAAATAGATGTATACTCAAAGTAGGTAATTAAAGATTCTAATAGAGGAGCTATTTATCAGAGTGTGAGCAGGCACGTGGGAAAAGTGACAGTAGCTTGTTCTACCAATAAGGGAGACATCTTACTACCCTTTAGTTTTAGAGGGAAAGGGAAAGATTGCTGGAAATGGAAAGAGAATTGCAGAGAAGGCTTCTCATAAGGAGCCGAGATATTCTATAGGAAAACACAACTGGAAGGATTGATATTACCATTACTCTAGGATCTCTTGTGATTGCCTTTCAAAGAGGAACCATCCTAACACAATCCATTTAGGTCAGCCTTTCAGGCCCAGAGCAGGGTAAAGAATGGATCTGGAGGAGAAAATGAGGACTATCTACCACACTAGGATTAAATGAGAAAATGTTCTGAGAACATGAAATACTTACCATTGAGACAATATGATAAAATACTACTACTAGCTTACTATGAGAGCTTATGATGTGCCAGGAATCAGTCTAAGCAGTTTTCTATATCATATCTTTTTATTTTCTCAATTTTATGAAATAGGAATTATTATCTTCATTTCTGAAGTAAAGAAACAGAGACCTATGGAGGTGATATAATGTGGCCAAGGTAATACGGTATCAATGATGGGGTAAGAACCAAGGCCATTAAACTTCAGATATCACCTCTTAATCACTGCTGTACATGGATATGTGTAAGGCTTGGGGAATCTTGGTAGGTTATTAGCAGTATAAAAGAAATTTCTTACATTTGATTTTTCTTATTAGTTATCCCTACTAATAACGGTGAAGGATTGTTATTTCCATTTTTACAGATAAGGAACAGAATTTTTCAGTTGTTCAATTAGTTGAAAATAATCCAGCCATGTTATATTCTAGAACCTTCTTGGACTTCTTATCTTGCCAACATTTGAGTCATGCTGCCTCCCAAAGAGTAATACATGAACAGTTTGATGCTATCTGTTTTGCAACCATTTATGCAACATTTATTGAGCATCTGTTTTATGTGTCAGCATGTGTTAAGCTCTGAGGAGATAAAGAAATCATTGTCTCTATCCTCAAGAAGTAGCTCATAGCCAGCCTTGGTCCAAAATGCTATCATCTTTTTACCTGAAGTATTGCAATAATCTTCCCACTGGTCTCACTGCTTCTAACCTTTGCCCTAGAGTCCACTACGTAGCTGGAAAAGCATCTTTGAAATCATAAGTCAGATCATGTTACTTTCCTGCTCAAAATTCTTCAATGGCATCCTATGTCATTCAGAATATAGGTCAAACACCTAGAATGTCCAACATCAACAATATAGTAGAATCGCCATGGGATCTCTTTAGAAATACTAATGCCTCCCCTCTCCAAGAGGTAGACGCTAACTATACCTGCCACCCCTGCTTGAGTGTGGGCCATGCTTAGTGAATTGCTTCCAAAGAGTAGAGTATTGGGGAAAAAAAGGAAAAGAAACTTTACATCGTAGAACTAGAAAACTCTAAGTCCAATGATTAAGGTTAATATCACCAGTGGGAGGTCATGTACCTTTGATGTAATGTGATGAGAAGAATACTTCAATAGGAAAGTATTCTTACCTTCAAGCCCATAACTCTGGTCTAGACTTAAGAAAAATATCTTAACATTCAATTAAGAAACACTCTGCAAATCACCTCACCAGTACTCCTCAAAACTGTCACCATGAGAATAAGGAAAGTCTAAGAAACTGTCACAGACCAGAGTAGACTATGGAAACATAATGACTAAATGTAACATGGCATCCTGGATGTGATCCTAGAATAAAATAGGACATTAGTTTAAAAAGTGTGAAATCCTAATAGAGTGTAGTTTTTAGTTAATAGTGATATAACACTGTTGGTTTCTTGATTGTAACAAATGTAACACGGAACTGCAAGATATTAACAATAGGGGAAACTGGGTGAGAGTATGTACTTTTTGTACTATCCCTGCAACTTTTCTATAAATCTAAAACTATTCTAAAATGAAAATTTATTAAACTCTGAATAAAAGCTGATAGCAAAAAAAAAAAAAACCAAAAAACAGCAACAGCAACAAACATCAAACTTCTGAACTCTACATCATTTAAATTAGAATCTTTTGGGATGAGACTGGGCTATTATTACCTGCTGTTTTTAATGTACAGCCAACTTAAGAACCATCATCCTACTTGAACATTTCCATGACATACTCTCTAATATCATCTCCTACAACTCTCTGCTTCATACCATATACAACTCTGCTCTCACTGTTTTCCAAATGTGCCAGGAATATTTGAGTTTCACAACCTTTGCACTTATTGTTCCCTCTCCCTAGAACACAATTTCACTTAAATATCAGTATTGCTTGCTCTCTTGCCTACTTCAGATCTGTGTAAAAATGGAAATAAAAGAAAAAAAAATCCTGTCATCTCATTATAGGATCCTCCAGGACCATCCTTCTACAAATAGCAACAACTCACCCACCAGAACTAACTTATTCCCCATTTACTTTATTCTGTTTTATTTTTCTTCATAGCACTTAAAATTTCCTGGCATTTTATTTTATGTTTAAATGTTATTTTTTGTGCCCCTACAAAAATCTAAGCTCCATGGTAATTGGAACTTTGTTTTGTTCATTGTTGTATACTAAGTGCCTAGAACAGTGATTATCACACAGTGGATGTTCAATAAATATTTGTGGAATTCTTGAATGAACAAATGAGGAAAACTGACAGGTAGATAACTGTGATACAGCCTCAAAAATACTATGATAAATGGAAGCACGAGGTCCTTGGGCAAGGGACTTGATTGGCAACTATTGCAGACTGGGGAAATTCTTGGAAGATACATCAGAGGACATGTGCCTGAGGCAAGTTGTAGAGGTCAAAACATTGTTGCTTAAGGAAACAGCACTGAAGTTAGAATTTCAGACAGAGAAAGCATCATAACAAGGCCCCAGGAGGTCTGAGAACTGCATAGTTCGATATGACGGAAGTGTGGAGAAGTGTGAGCTGGGGAATATAGCTCAAGATATGGTGTAGCTCAAATGCAAGGCCGTGAGAGGCCCCCTATGTTCAAACCCATGTGGAATTGGTCATGAAGACTTGGCCTAGATTACCTTGACTAATGGCAAGTGGTCAATAAAAGCTGTTGAATGGATACCGATGATACTCACAAGGAATGATATGTGCTCCATTTCTCATGCTGAAAATGTCCATTCATACCAGTCTCTAATCATAGATCTTTTATATATTTCTCTAGATGCAAATCTTTACATGGACATATTTGATGATATAAAAATATTTTCAGTAAAAAAGGGACTTTTTAAGTAATTCCAATTAGCTTTTTAAGACTTATGCTTCTTTTGTTCTTATGGTTATTCTCTTTGCATTTGCAACAGTTTAAATGAATAGACATTTACATTTTGTTTCCAATTTAAATTTTGGTATAGTAAAGGAGAAAAAAATTATGCTATTAAGAGTAAAGTTTTATTCATTTCTATGCCACTCTAGATTATATTAAATATATTAAATGTGGGTTGAAGAATGAAAAATAAAAATAAAAATGACTCAAAAGTGAGATTGAAGTAACTTTGCTTAAATTCCTGAAATATATTTCATGTGTATTTAATTAACAAGAGTTAAAATGAAAATGATCTCAATATGAAATAGTTTGAAACAAGCCTATATTCTAATGATTTTCTCATGTAGTAGGCAAGTAAAGTAGCCTCTATTCTCAGCAGTTCCAACCACTAAATTCATTCATTGTCGGTTATTTAGTTATTCAGACAGGTAGTTCTCAAGCCCCCCAGGAATTGGACTAGGTACTTGGAACCAGTCTTTGGCTAGATACAGTGCATATGATGGTAAGAAACACTAATATGCTTCCTTGTCTTTCTTTAGCTACAAGTGGGAAGAGGACATAAATATAAAATTTCATAGTGAAAAATGTTACAAAGGAGAGTTTCATGGCTTTCTGAAAGCATATAATAGAGAGGTTTGACCCAGTGAAGGCAGGGTTCCCAGGGGGAGTGAAGATTAAGATGTGACCTAAAGGAGGAGTAGGAGGGAACTGAGGAGAGCTGGTATCATAGAAGCCAGGGGAGACAGTGGGTCATGACAAGGAGAAGGGCCAACAGGGTCAAATGATGCTAAGAGGACATGAAAAGTGAGTACTGAAAACATTCAATGGAGTTAGTAATATGGTGACCCTCACAAGAGAGAGCTTGCTAGAGTCTTAAAACAGAAGCCAGATCAGATAGCCTGAGGAGTTAGTGGAGGGTGTATATTCAATCCTTTCAAGAAGTTTGACTCTGAAAGGAAAGAAAGGTAGAGAGAGTAAACTGGAGAAACTCATGGGGCTGGGAGCGGTTGTTTTGTTTTTTCACTCTTATTAGTGGAAAAGACTTGAACTTGTTTGAAAGCCTAGGGAAAGGTTAAGATGGAGTGCCTGAATACATGATAGAGAGAAGGTGCTGAGTAGGTAAGATTCGTAAGTTGGGAGAGGATGGTCCAGTTTATACTATAAGTAGAGGGAGGAAAACAGGCTGGAGCAGCAGAAGATAGAGTCATATCTTTAGTATTCGGGATATGAGAAATTCCTGTCTGATGGTTTCCATTTTCTGTGGAAAGCATGAGGTAGGGTCACTAGCTAAGAGAGGTAATGGTTGGGGTTCATGGGGAGAAGATTTGAAATAATGGCTGGGATGGATGAGAGTGAGTTGATAAAAGACATGTCATATTATTTCTCACAATTGAGGACTTACTTGAAGTCAGCATTCATGCATTTCTAAAGGGCCATATACTTATGTTGTAAAATAAAATATTTTTACTCTCCCACCGCTAAAAATATATGAGTTATATTATGCAGTACCTTGTTCAAGGCTCTCTCTCTAGTCTCAAGTTTTTATGAGTTTCATGCTGAGGTTCTTCTTTTCTCATTTTAGACTGCATTTTTTTTCTTAGAATTTCAGTCGGGTGTACAATTTGCATTACTATCTACAACACAGGTGTCCATTGACTTGATGTGGCCAGCTGACTAATCTGTTTTGGCTCAAAAAGTGTTCTTTAAAAATCTTAAACTAGTTAGAGATTAGGAGAGCTCATATTAAAATCCAGGTTTCTGGTTTCTCTTAAAAAGTAAAGAAGCTGGCAGTGCTGGGCCCACAGTCCCACATCAGCAATCTATTGGAGCTGAATAGCAGCTGTCCCCTGAGACAGGCCATGCTTTCTCTGCTCATTGCAGTCCTCACTGCTTTTTATTATTCACTTCGCTCATTTACTATGTCTGCCTAGCAACTATACCCTGTAGACATTTGATTTTATAATTCTCCATTTATAAACTCTTGACTCCCCAAAATTTAATTTTAGCTCTGACATATCCCTTATACACTAAATATCAATATCCAGCTGTGGAGTGGATGGTCTTTAGATAACTTAAACTCAGTATCTGCAGAGGTAAATGTGCCTCCTACAATTTATATCCTGGCTTTAGTACCACCACCCACCCTATTTACTAAACAAAAAACCTGAGTCTACTTTCTAAGTAGTTTTTTTTTTTTTTCTATTAACTTCCCTCCTTCAGCCTCATTGCTATAACTTCAGTCCAGACATTCATCATTTGTTAACTGGCCTATTACAATAACCCTCAACCCATTATGTCCACTTTCTCTTTTGTTCTAGGACTTCCTCTATATAGCCACAAGATTGATCTTCCCAAGCACAATGTCTTTTCTGGCACATTTACTTGAATTATAGCAAACTTCTCATAATTTTTTCAATGTGCTGGCTTGCTTCACATGTGCATCTTGCCAATTGCTGCTCCCTTGACCTAGAATGCCTTCTGCCTCTGTCTTCCTGGTGAATCTTTATTTATCCTTCAAGACACAGCTCAAGTGTTCCCTGCTCTAGGAATCCTCGCTGCCATAAAAGTAACTTAGGCAGAGGCAAATAAATGGCTTTACCAGAGTGCTCTGGACGTGTTGGCTTGTATACAGTCTCCTTCCCCAACTAGGCTATGAGCTTGAGGGTAATGATTGCAGCTTCATAATCCATTTATCCTCAGCACTTAGTTCCCGGTTATAATTGACACTCAATAAGAATTTTAATGAATGAATGCCTAAATTCACAGAAATAATGGGATCATACTGTAAAAGAAAGGTTATTGATCTATCATAAGCTTTTTAACCTTCCAATTCACTCTACAAGAATTAATCCTAAGACTCCAACCAAGAGGATGCAACATGCTTTAAAAGGATTTGTTTGTAGTGTGTGTGTGTGTGTGTGTGTGTGTGTGTGTGTGCATGTATGTATGTGTGCTCTCAACATATGAGAAAAAAATGGCTTTTCAAATTAGGAAGAAAAGAATGGACTACTTGATAAATGATGCTGGCCTGTTTGACTATTTTCTTAAAAATAAATTTAGAGCTGTATACCATACTGCATACCAAACGAAATTTCAGATGAACTTAAAAGCTAAATGTAAAAAGTAAACCCATTAAGAAAAAGAAAGGATGAAAGAACAAATCAGGAGCCATCAATTTACCAGATTTCAAGCTATACTACAAGGCTATAGTAACCAAAACAACATAGTACTGGCACAAGAACAGAGATATAAACCAATAGAATAGAACTGAGAACTCAGATATAAAACCATCCTCATATAGTCATCTGATCTTTAATAAAGCAGACAAAAAATACACTGAGGAAAAGAATTCCTATTCAATAAATGGTGCTGGGAAAACTGGATAGCCACATGTACAAGACTGAAACAGGATCCACACCCCTCACCTCTCACAAAAATCAACTCACAATGGATAATGGACTTAAATCTAAGACATGAAACCATAAGAATTCTGGAAGAAAATGTTGGAAAAACTCTTATAGATATTTGCCTAGGCCAAGAATTCAGGAAGAAGACCCGAAAAGTAATCATAGCAACAACAAAAATATTAATAAATAAATGGGACCTGATCAAATCAAAAGCTTCTTCACAGCCAAGGAAACTGTCATTAGAGCAAACAGACAACCTACAGAATGGGAGAAAATATTTGCATGCTATATACCTGATGAAGAGCTGATAACTTGAATCTATATAAGTTGGGGGAAATCAGCAAGAAAAAAATCAAACAACCCTATCAAAAAGTGGGCAAAGGACATGAACAGAAAGTTTTCCAAAAAAGATAGATTAATGACCAAAAAATATATATATATATGAAAAATGATTGACATCTCTAATCTTCAGGGAAATGCAAGTCAAAACTACAATGAGATATCACTTAATTCTAGTAAGAATGGCTTATATCAAAAAGTCCCAAAACAACAAATGTTGATATGGATGCAGATAGATAGGAACACTCATATACTGCTGGTGGGACTGCAAACTAGTACAAACTGTATGGAAAGTAGTATGGAGATACTTCAAAGAACTAAAAGTACAACTATGATTTGATCCAGCAATCTCACTACTGGGTATTTACCCGAAGGAAAAAAAGACGATCTGTAAAAAAGACACCTGCACTCAAATATTTATAGCAGCACTATCCACAATTGCAAAGATGAGGAAACAACCCACGTATCACAAATACCACCTATATTCACCATTAAATTGGTACTATATCAACACTTATGTGCACATATGGAAGTAACATTCATCAGGTGTCAGGCAGGTGGGAGGGAGGAGAAGGAGATGGGTAAATTGACACCTAATGGGTGCAGTGTGTGCTGTCTGAAGGATATGCTTGTAGCTTTGACCTGGGTGGTGCAAAGGCAATTTATGTGACCAAAGCGTTTGTACCCACATAATAGTCTCGAATTAAAAAATAAAGAAAGAATGCATTTAGGAGAACAGTTATTTTATATCAGTGAGGGGTTCACCATTCTGAGCCTCACACCCACATCAGAAAACATAAAATAAAAAATGGATAATTTTGACATTGTAAAAATACTAAAACTTCTGTAATTTAAAAAAAGAAAACCTTCCAAATAATTAAATAATAGACAGGAGAAAATATTTGAAACCTATATAATAGAAAAAGGTTTTATTTATATTCTTATTATAAAAAGTAATCAATTTAATCAATAGAAAAAAATAAAATCAGTAATAGCAACCTTCTATTAAGGTTGTATCTCCTAAACCTTCCCAATTAAAATGCATTTGCTTAAATAAAACAGACTCCTCAGATACCTTTTTATGTACTACATTTTTCTCTACTATCTTCTCAAATAGTTATTTTTTTATCAGATAACTGATTTTATAAATAGGTAAAATGTTAAAGTAGGTACTGATATATCTTTGCTTTTGGATTTTATTTCTGTGTTTTAAGGAGCTTTATCTAATGCAAAGTGTCTATTGGGTACCTTTTGGAAAGCATATAAAATTAAAGATGTGTAATCATTTCCTCTCCTGGAAAACTATGAACACTGATGATAGGAGATGAGAAGAAAGGAAATGGTACTCTTTTGGGTTCAGTTCCTGCCTGACTTATTCAATCCACAGAAACTTAGGGAAGGTTAATGATACAATTATAAGAACTTTTCTGAACATCCTTTCTCTCAGAAAAATCATTTTACAGCTTTTGTTCTAGGAGCAAGGATTACATATGAGGGAGAAGTGCACATTTAGAAGACGTGATATAATAAGTTGAAAGGCAAGTAAGAGTGAAAAGCATAAATGGGGCAATGAACACATAGCGTAAGAGAAGGGCAAAATTGTTAAGACAGGGTCAACTAGAAATACAAAGGAACTGGTTTTTCTCCAGGCTAATTGGGGCATTGCTGATAGCTCAGGGTTTGGGTTAAATTTGTATTGCTTTGCACAGTCTGTATTTCTCCTAACAGAAGTTT
The DNA here is from genome assembly GCA_008750895.1 of Mirza zaza. NCBI lineage: Eukaryota > Metazoa > Chordata > Mammalia > Primates > Cheirogaleidae > Mirza > Mirza zaza. The sequence continues at coordinate 23,719 of VSMD01074337.1, read as the reverse complement.
TAATCTATGGATGCAGTTTGGAAGCTTCAAGCATTAGAGTCTTTAGGTCTGTTGCTTTTCTCTTTCCATTTTCCTTGACAGAACAGATTCCAAACTAGGGTTATATGAGTGAGAGAGGAAAAAGAACCAAAAATTACCTAGAAAAATAAATTATAAAACCTAATGTATTTTTTTAAAATTAAATGTATTGTTCAAATTAATCTGTTTCAAATTATTTTTAACAACTTAGAATTCAATCAAGTGCATTATTTATAACTTACCTTAGATATTAAACCTCTCTGATTATAATGTGATAACTCGCTTCAGAGTAACAAAGCTTTAGTGAAAAAAAAGTACATGGAAGGGGTGTGTAAAGTAGGTACCTGGTATAGTTTTGCACTCTGCCCAGTAGTCTGGAAATATGGATTATATTTATATTTATTTGTAGAATAACCCATTATCTCACATGAATTATCATCTTTTTATTCTCAGACTTGAATTTCTACATGTTGAACTTCAAATAATATTAAAGTTTATCTTATTTTTTACATTACGTATTGTAAAAAAATAACATATTCCCTTGTGGCTAATTTAAAGATGCGAGATTTTACATACCTCCAACCATTTAAAACCCAACAGAAAAGCTGGAATTAAACAAAAAATGCCATTGAGTGGTGAATGTTATTGTGAAGCAAACAATTCTCATAAATCCAAAGCATTTCACTCCAAAGAAGAGAGGAAGCCTTCAAAGTGGAAAATCTCAGATGTAAGAAGTCAACAAATTACAAATACCGACATAGAAGAAGTGAAGCAAATGCCAATGGAGTAAGACCAGAAAGTTCTGTAAGTCCAACAGAACTACAGAAACAGAAAAATTTTTAATGCTTTGCACTTCAGTAGAGTCCCAGGTCATTTCCAAGGACAATGTCTTACGACGGTCTTGAGTCATCGTCTAAGGGAGAGAAGGGGTGATTATGTTCAGCATCCTCTACTGGCAAAGCAATGTAGTATGTACGACTTGATTGAGTCATCTATTTCAAAGCTCTTTGTTTTCCTATTTAGTAATGTTCTCAGGTTCCTCTGAACATACAGTTTGCTTTTCTAGGGAGCTTCAATCTGCTTTATGCTTTCTTGATACTTTCCATCTGTTGGGTTGAATTTAGAACCAATGTTCTGATTGAACAACACTTATTTTCTGGCTCTTGTACAAACTTTCAAAAACCGCAGCCTGGTTTCTTGCTAACATTCGCCCAAGTATTCCATTCATTTACTTATTCATTTTGCCTTAATATGGATCAAATATTCAAGAGTCTGTTGTGCTCCAGGAACTATACTGTGGGCACCAGACATACATTAGTGAAAATGACAGACACAATCTCTTTCATCCTGGATCTTACATTCCAGTGAAGAGGCAGACCAAAAGCAAATATACAGACATATAAAATAATTAGATAGCATGAAAAATTTTATAGCAAACAAGTAGCTAAGGAAGTGTGGCATAAGAGGTATCAGGGACCATATAGGGTGGTCAGAGATGCCTGTCTCATGTGGGAGAAGAATCTAGCTATATAAGAGCAAGATAGGCAGAGGGAATTACATGTGGAAATGACCAGAGGCAAGAGGCAAGAGAGCATTTGGTATATATGAGTAGCTGAATTAAGCCTTGTAAGTATAGCGAGCAAGAGAACAGATGAGGAGCTGTAAGAACCTGGGGCTCATGTGATACACCCCCTACATAGGTTAGGGGTCTGATTGTAGTCTTGTCTACTACAGCTCCAGCTCCTGGTGATCAAACACAAAATTGCTTAATGACCTCCTGAAGCAAGGGAGCTGCCCAGACCCAGAAACGAAACGGGTTGGCCAACTTCTGGGAAAAGACATTTTATTCTTCCATGTCTTCTTCAACAGTGAGGACAGAAAATACATATCTCAATAAATTAGCCTGCCTCATGTGATCCCTGTGGCAAATAAAGCAAGTATTCCCATGAGAAATACTAGAAACTATATGTTTTCAGAATTGGAAAGGACTTATATGTCACAGTATCTTTATTTTACATTATGGAACAACCTTTTAAAATAGCATTTTTGAGTAGGCTTTATTTCCTTTATATGATATAGTTATGTTTGAATGTTGAATTTTTGAGCATCATGTCTACCTGGGATGTGTGCTGGTATATCATTTAATGGAACTTCTAAAAAATTTCAAGCCACACATTACCCTCCCCATTGAATATCTCTTCCCTGGATAATGGGAACAAAGAATGCTGGACCTGTGCTGAGCTTCAAGTTGGGGGTAAAGGTGAACTAGAAACTGGACAAAATCTGCAGAATGAGAACATGTGCAGTATGATTCAGGACAGAAACCAGGGAGCGAAGGCAAACCCATAAGGTAAAGGAGGCTTCTGCAGGATTACTAGTCCAAGCTCCTGGAGCAACATATCCATGCTGGGAAAGGAATTGTTATAGACACTGATACAGAGCAGGCAGCCAGAGGTGAGGGCTCAGAAAATATATGGTCTATAGATAATTTTTATTCACAAGAGCCATGTACTTTTCAATCAAGATTTTGAAGAGTTCCGAGTTACATTTTGGGTGCAGATCAAAAAGGATGTGCAACAGAACATGTGACTCCACACTTCTACATTATATATATGTGTGTGTCATTCATCTTTTTATGTATTATAGAATTTGTATTTTATTAATTTTTTTCTTTATTTTTATTGGAATTTGTCTATAATTACAGATACATATCTATAAAATAGATAAATTGATTTATCAAAGTTGATCAAGCCAATTAATGGCTAATCTGAGATTTACACTAGTCTAGTGTTCTTCCCAAAAGTACTAGTTATCATTTTTGCCATTGAATTATAGTTGAGTGGGGATTCAGGATCAAAGAGAAAGTTTTAATAGAACATAAGTGGGCATAAACCACAGAGAGCTACAGGCAGGCTGGTTGTGTCAGGCCAAAAGAGGATTGACTATGGAACCGGGAGGCACTCAGCACCAAAGAAAATCTCTTACTATTGACAATTTTTCCTGAGGCTGGCCTGATTATCACATATTAAAAGTATTTCAAATAATGCATCTTATTATCTAACCATTTCTACTTGCTCTTTGTTCATGCACCATTATTCTAAGAACTGTCTTGATCTTTTATTGTATGCACACATACACAGAGAAATATATATACACACACACATATATGAAAGATGGTTTTTTAAGAATCTATTTCCTTTTTTAAAATAATATATTGTGGACAGTATAGATGATGACAGAAATGGCGGGCATAGTTTCTGCTGCTTCCTAATCCACATGTGAAAAAGTGAAACATGATAGCAAAACAAAAAAATCAAAAGACAATATTTAGAATAACTAGGAGACAAAGTTTCCCCATGAAGCCAAAAATACAAGTGGGTGGGAACAATCCATCAACAGCCATAAGACCTGTGTGCTAACAGCAGCAGTTCAGGAGGAGGCAACGGGAAGCAACACAGCATCTAAGAAAAGAAGGATTATGAAATAACCAACAGGTATTCACCTGGAAGCACAGTGGGCCAGTTGAGGACAGCAACCTAAACTGCGAGGGGTTTTACCCCCTCCAGTGGCAGATGGATTCAAGAGCTTACAGTAGGTCGAAAGGGACAGAGGTAGTCTTGTTTCCGTGAATTCTGAAAACTTGCCCTCTAGGATTCTTTCCCAAAATGGAACTCTACATGGAGGAAAGCTGCTGAGAATGGAATCAAAAGGGAATAGGATAAAGGACAATAGAGACAAAGTAAAGAACAGTTTGATAAAAGTAAGACAAGTGAATAGAGGCAGAGAGAAAGAAATTATCTTACACATGCAAGTAATTAAGTCATCTCTGGAGAGGAATTGTTTTTGATTTTGCTTTATCTCTGATGTCACCAACAACCCAGCACTATGTCAGAAACTTAATTTTCAGACTGAGGGTTTTCAGAGACCACACAGGTAGTTGTTAATCCTGTTCCCTGACCCACAAAAGTGCACGCCTCCAGCTTCTCCTAAGTCCATAGCGACTATCTCCTTGGTTATACGGGTGGGTTGATTTGCCCTAATACACTCTCTATGAAAGTTGTAATTTGGAGTTTTCTGCTTTACTAAAGTATTTCTGACCTGACCACCAAACTTTTAGGGCTTGAAGCTTTGATTCCAGAGCCAAACATGTGTGGCCAATTAAAATTCAGGCCCTGAGCCATCAGGAATTTAAAGATGCCCTCAGATCAAAGCAAACTCTAGATCTAGCTTGCCACTGTGCAATCATTCTTCATTCTTTGCCTGGCCTCTGATTCTTTCTATTACTAGAGCTTAGACTTATTAATTTAAAGCTTACTATATTTTATCCAGCATTTCAGGTGTTCCACACCAGATGGGATTTCTCTGGGTATTTAGTCTAGCAAATTGCTTAAAATACAAATGTGTTTACGTATTTGCCATTGTGCATTCAGTCTCATGTCTCCTAAATTAACATTTCAGTTAAGATTTCTCCAAACTCCAGACTCATCTAATTATTTCCAAACCCACTCAAAATACAGTCTTAATGTCTTAGAAAATGGTAACTCCAAACTTTCATTGCTCAGGCCAAAAACCTAGAAGTAATTCTTGTCTCTTTTCTTTCTCTCTCACCCTTCACCTCATGCGTCAGAATCCCGCCACCTCACCTATTATCACCATGATCCAAATCAACATCAACTCTCACCTAGATTATTGCAATAATTGGTATCCTGCTTCTAGCTTTGCCTTCCTACACGCTCATCTCAATACAGGCAGAGTGACACTGTTGAAACACTGTCAGGTCATGTCGCCCTTCTGTTCAAAATCCTCTGGTGGCTTATTTCATGTACATTGAAAACCTAAACCCATACAGTGACCCCAAAGACTGCATCTGACACCTGTCTGACACCATCTCCTGCTATCGTTCCCATTGTTTACTCTGACTCAGACATGTAGACCTTCTTCCTATTGTTCAAACACACTGGGCACATTTCTACTTCAGGACCTTTGCATTGGCTGTTTCCTCTATAGTAATGCTCTTCCTCCAGTAATCCACCATGGCTCTTTACTTCTTTAAGTCTTTGCTGAAATGTCATCTTCTCTGTGATGTCTACACTGTCTACCCTATTTAAATGAATCCCCTACCCCAGCAGCTCAACTCTACTTACCATGCTTTATTTTTTACATTATTAACCATCATCTAGCTATACTATATACTATATAATACAGTTATTTCTTATGTTTATTTTTTGTCTCTTGATACTAGAATGTGAGCTTTATGAGGTCAAGGATATTGTTCTTATTGTTTTGTTCCCTGGTATATCTGCAGGACCTAAAATAATGCCTGGCCACATTAAAGGCACTTCATAATTATTTGTTGAATAAATGAACAAATGGTATACTGAAGAAAATATGGTGACAAATGGACACATTCTTGCTGAGCAGATTTAAATAACATTATGAAAAGTCTTCTAAAAAGAATATGACATCAATAGATAACAGAATGATTCTGAAATGTAAACTTATTGTAAGTCTGCTCAAAAGCTTCAAATCTAATTATTTTAAAATTTTAGTCAATAATTTCCAAATAGACTGTTTTGTCTATGCTACATTAGATTTCCTGAGTTAAAGTGTCACCTCAAGACATACTTGTAGTATGTGTATTTCTATTCTTAAAAAATGGTAACTAAATGAGAGAGCTCTGGATTCAGACTCCTGGGTTGAATTCTGAGTCCTCTGTTTCTTAGCTATGTGACTCGTGCCAGCTCTTTTAACCCCTAATTCTCAATTTTCTTAGTTAAAAACATCAAAGGTGAGGGGACTGATCCAGACTCTTCACTTAAGCTGTGGTTTTTGTTCTGAAATTACCCACATCATTAGGCAATGCTGTGGTCCTTTGCCATATCAAATTTATCTACTAAGAACTCCCAGGGGCAATTTGGATTCCTTTGGTTAATGTTGCCTGAATTTTCAATGACCTGTCTGCAGAATTGTGCAATGCTAGTATTTTTCAATCTATTAATATTTGAAATGTGAAATACCTAATGATATTCTTTGTACCAACCTGACTAGTACAGCTGGCACACCAGCTTTTATGGGCAGATGTTAAATGTCATAAGATGCCAGTTGCTTACAGCAAGAATATAGGAAAAGACATTCAAGTGTAAATTTTTCCAAGTTAGAAGAGTTTACAACTGGCCAGCTGGCCCCTTACTATCATGATACCTTTGGTGGGGGTGAGGCACTATCTTGCAAAAGAATGGTGAAATGTTGCAATGAAGAGGGCATTTGGAGTGATTTATGTAAGTCATTGTCAAAGTATACATTCATTGATAAAGTATACATTCTTTGATCTCATAAAACTACAGGTAACTCTCATTACGCTGTGGGAAATATGAATTACACCCTTTGAAGATTCTGTAAGTCAGACTTGTCTTTTATCTTCTACCCACTAACCTAGGCACTCAAAGGGTCAAGGCTGTTGACCTGTTAACAGAATCATATTATATAGCCAAATTTATCTTGAAAGATTTTTATTGAACATAACATTTCAAATTATTACATTTGGATTGTCTTGAGTAAGCCTTAAATTTATTTTTGTTTTAGATCAATCAATATTTATTTTACTCTCAGAAACCCAAGATTGTCTTGAAAATAAATGTGTGGACATTTATTACTATTTGCTTCTAATGTTCTTTCATTACACCCCAGTTTCCTTTCTAGCAAGTTCAAAATATTGTAATTAATTACTAACACTCTTCCAGGGATACCAAATACTTTTAGATGTCATCTGCACTTTATGTCACAAAATATGACAAGGGGAAGGATACTAAAATACATCATCTATTTGACATTAGTATCTTTATTATTGCTTTTCACTAGCTAGGTTTAGTTGCTACATTTTAGTAGATACATTAGAATATTTTTGTACAAATATAAATATGGAATGCCTTTGAGCAACTCATATAACACTTGCACTCTCAATATTATTTAATAGGTACTAAGAGGATCTTTGAAATAAACTTCATAGTCATGCAGTAAAATATTGCATAACTGACACTGTTTCTCCTAGTCTCCGCTGCTGGGACTTAACGAGATGTCACATTTCCTTTAGCAGATTTTTCATAATGCCATTGGATATTACACAGTAAAGAGCTGACCCCATCTCTTTTCGGGTGTATTATGAGACACTTTAGGCCTGTCAGCTTCCAAACTATAATCCAGTGTACAAGACTGCTATTTGCCTATGGGCTGGAATTTTTCATCATCCAATTTTATTTGAAATTATTTGGACACAGCAAGACAACTTCAGCTGTAGGGTATGGAAAGAAGCAAAATGCTTGAGCAGTTCTGATAAGAAAATATGATTTTGATCCCCTCTGTCTACCTGTTTATGACCACTAGAGGGGTCTCTGTTAATCACTACAAACTTCTTCTAACATCTGTTTAATCCTTAAAATATTAGATTCGGATTTTCTTATGGCTTATTTTTCCCATTCAAGCCATGTTTTATGGATTTTTGGAAGCAAAAATAGCAACCATATCCTCCTGTTGCTTAAATAATAGGACATTTATTAATTCATTAAAAAGAAACTTATTTCAATATGTGGTACACACACATGCACACACATGTATATATAATCATACATATCAGCAGAGATGAGCTCCTAGTCTTTGATGTCATTTGACAGCTGTTAAGTATGTGGTATTACTTGCCATCATCCTTATAATGAAGTTGCAGCCATGAAGGTAAAAGTCTAAGCTGGTACTTTGATGATGAGGCGAGATACAATGTTAGACAGGACTTTTTGTATAGCAGTTTACTTAGAACTCAACCAACCTGGCATGAACATAGAGGAAATCTTTGAGTTCTGTCATTAGAAGTCCAAGAGTAAGGCTAGATAACATCAAGGCTTCAGTGATGTTACGAGGCCTGATTCTCTACATCCCTGAACTTGGCTCTCCTCTATGCATTTTCTTCATTCTCAGGTAGGCTTTCTCTAGCTGGCTATTACAGCTCCGGAATTTATACTTTTTTAGCTTCAAGTCTACACATAGAACTTTTTTCTAGTAACACATAAACAAAAAGACTTGGCCTGCTCATTGCCCAAACATAGTTGCTAGTAAATCCCCAAATCAGTCACTCTAGTCAAAGGGATGTTACATGCTGATTGACTTGGACCAATCTAAGACTCACTCCTGAAGGTGAGGGTAAGGAAAACGCCCAAAGCCCAAAGGCTGAAATGTAGGATAGGGTGTTTCCCCCAAGGAAATGTGGGGTATCAGGAGATGAATGAGTACTCTATTACGGCTAGGGATCCAGTAACTACTACAGTTTCTTTCCTTGTTTCAGGTTTATAATTTCTGTAGAGTTGGTAACTTTTTCCTAAATATGTCAGAAGATCACTTATACAGTGGTGAGCCCAATATCATCTATTATTACAAGCAAGGATAGGGCAATAAAGCAAGCAGAGAAGTCTGGTGTTGGCTGCTGCCTTTGTGATATTGATTGTTGGCACAAGGTGAGCATGGTAGTTAGAGAGTAAACATTACCACTGAATTGAGATTTAAAAACAATATTTTCAAGTTCTCTATAAGTAGTGGAGCCATCTTCCCACTGCCTCTTTGAATGGAGAACAAAGGCTATTTTCATGATTATAAAGATTCACATTTTTAAGAGCAAGGTAAGGGTACCTGAACCATCCTAGGATTTCATAATGGGCCATGCCAAGCTTTTGTCTTTGTGTATGTGTGGGCACTAAATGTGTAAAACACACCTCACTAATTACTATATTCTTAGAATGTATTTTTCTGTATGATTATATACTGCTTCCCCATAATCTTCTCTTTTTTGTATTGAAATTTCTTTCACACTAACAAATAAATTATAATAAAATTACATCTAAGTTAATAATTTTAAAACACCAGATAACAGTGAATTTTATCCATTCATAAACCTAATTTTGCCCACTGCAGTAAGTTGGTGGTTGAGTTTTTGTGTCTAAACCAGTTTGGGGAGAATCTATTATCTGGAAGAGGTACATTTATCTAAAAGCCAAAGGCACTCCCTTTTTCATGTGCCATCAGAAATATTTCTGGGAGGACTGCTTTCTCCACCTTTGTGTGTGCTATATATGTAGTTTTGATATTCTTAAAAGTTTGTGGTAAAGTGGGCTTTGGTGAGTAAGTGTGGTTAAGCTCATAATTTCATTAGAACTCTATTATTATGGAAAGTCTTAACTGGAGTTACTGGAGAAATGACATCTCACATTTTCACAAGCTATTTAACTGACATTAGAGTAAGAGAACTGAAGTATTCTATACAAACTGAGGCACACCTAAGGTGCATGACTGCCAATGGGTAAGGCTCACCCACTGCATTTCCAGGACTGGAGTTGGCAGACTTTGCCTAGTTGGAATGGCACTTTGTACCTGTCATAATCAAGCATAGTTCGCTGCTTGTGCAGCTAAGACTCTGTGTCTAAACCTGTTTGGCAGAATTTTATTTCTTGGAAATATTTAATAGCTCTGCTCCCCCTACAAACCACTCCCTCCTCATTGCACATGTGGCACAGCACCTCACAACTGCCAGAAATCTCCCTGTGCTATCCTCACACTGGGAGACATAAAACACTTTTATGTGCATTTTCATAAACATTTTATGAGATCAGAGGTAAAATGCTCCCGGAAAATTATCTCGTGAAGTTTCGATACCTAGAGAATGCCAGAAAACAACATTCTAATTTTTTTTGGAAAAGAAAGTACACGTTCACAACTATTCCATCTCTCCTTAAAGTGGGCCCTGTTGGAAAACCAAATCATTGCAGGGATTACCTTGAAGTCTCTTTGCTTTTTATTTTTTATTTTTTTAATTTATTTTTTTTTCCAGTATATTGTGGGGGTACAAATGTTAAGGTTACGTATATTTCCCTGCCCCCCCCCCCCGCCGCCCTCAAGTCAGAGCTTCAAGTGTATCCATCCCCTAGTTGGTGAGCATCGCATTCATTATGTATGTATATACCCATCCCCTCGCCCCCACCTGCCTGACACCCTATAAATGTTTTTCCTATATGTCCACTTAGGTGTTGATCAGTTAATACCAATTTGCTGATGAGTACATGTGGTGCTTATTTTTCCATTCTTGGGATACTTAATAGAATGGGTTCCAGCTCTAGCCAGGAAAATACAAGAGGTGCTATATCACCATTGTTTCTTATAGCTGAATAGTACTCCATGGTACAGTATACATATACCACATTTTATTAATCCACTCATGTATTAATGGGCACTTCAGTTGTTTCCACATCTTTGCATTTGTGAATTGTGCTGCTATAAACATTCGAGTGCAGATGTCTTTTTCATAGTGACTTTTGTTCTTTTTTGGGTAGATGCCTAGTAATGAGATTGCTAGATCAAATGGTAGATTGACTTGTACAGGTTTAAGTTATCTCCATATTGCTTTCCACAGAGGCTGAACTAGTTTGCAGTCCCATCACCAATGTAAGAGTGTTCCTATCTCTTCACATCCATGCCAATATTTGTTGTATTGGGACTTGTTAATAAGGGCCATTCTCACTGGAGATATTCATTGTGGTTTTGATTTTCATTTCCCTGATGATTAGAGATGTTGAGCATTTTTTCATATGTTTGTTGGCCATTATTCTGTCTTCTTTTGAAAAGTCTCTATTCATGTCCTTTGCCCACTTTTTGACAGGGTTGTTTGATTTTTCCTTGCTGATATTCCTGAGTTCTAAATAGATTCTAGTTATCAGCCCCTTGTCGGAGGTGTAGCTTGAGAAAAATTTTCTGTCATTCTGTGGGTTGTCTGTTTGCTCTCTTGACAGAAAAAGCTTCTGGGGACTGGCGCTATCTGCCTGTCCAGCCCTTCTTCAAACACCACCCTCTGGCAACAATGAACAGTGAATTGTTCCTGCTGTCCCTTATGGATGAAAAGTCCACTCTCCACAGCTCCGATTCAGCCCTTCACATGGTTAACTCCTGCTCATAAAATAATGAATGATTAGAAGAGTCCCTTTTCAGTCAGGAAAAGCACTTCCATTGGAAACAAGGAGCCACTGCTCCTATATAGAGATTTGACATCAAGCTGGGCACAGTGGCTCACACCTATAATCCCAGGGACCTGAGAAGCTGAGGTGGGAGGATTGCTTGAGGCCAGGAGTTTGAGTCCAGCCTAGGCTACATAGCAAGATTCTATCTCTTAAAAAGTGAAACAAAAATTAGCCGAGCAAGCATGGTGGTACACACCTATAGTCCCAGCTACTCTCAGGAGGCTGAGGTGGAAGGATTGCTTGAGTCCAGGAGTTCCATGCTGCAGTGAGCTATGATAGCATCACTACACTCTATCCGGGCAACAGAGTAAGACCCCTTTGCAAAAAAAAAAAAAAAAACAAAAGCATCAAAATCTTAACCATTTTTATGCTTTTTAATATCTAACATACTTAATTACTTCCAGGGTCCCATTACTGATGTCTCTATATGTTTGTTGGTTATGTCTTTCTTCTTTCTGATTCTAATTCCCACATATAGCCATCTGACCAAGCTGACTTTCTCTCAATGATCTTATCTTCCTTATCTCTTCTGAGTATTCATTCCCCATCCTAGTCTACTGTCAAGTCATTCTAATTACAGATGCAAAAATTATATTGATTTTTAACATTGAATTATATCTCTTCACAACTCATGGGAATCCATGATCTACCAATAAAATGAAGACTTTCAAGCCACTTTAAAGTTAATTTATATGTTTCCCTTGTGTGCCTGTACTGCTTATCTCCAATAGCTCCCCACAGCTGTGTATCTGAACCTAAATCCAAGAAACACTTGGTAGTCAACAAACTGTGTATGTGTTTAAATGCCTACTCTTTAAAAGGAGTTTAAAAATAAAATAAACATAACAATTCACTTGGGAAATAGAAGGAAATACATAAATTTATCACCTTGTCAAGTTCAGTTAACTGACTTGTGATATGCTTAAAGTGCTTTAATGATTCATCAGTATTTCCGTAAATGAGCAAATACTCAGAGGACAAGTACTTACAAAGGTGACACAGCCTTTCCTCCATTTATTTATTGAACTAGAGATTGGCAGAAACTATTTTACTTATTTCCATTTTATTAATTTTCTTTAGACATTTGCGTACACGAGTGGTATGGATTTGCATAAAGGTGTTGCAAATGTTCAATTACACATGGTTGTTACTTGATAGCTACTATATTCCAGCCTCTCAATTGTGAGAGTGGGAAAACAAAGAACTCACCAGCTAGTAGAGGAGATGGACACATGCAAGAAAGTGTAATACAAATGGCATTCACAGTACCATATGTATTTTGTATAGTACCAAATGTCAAGTACCACAGAAAAGCAAGTGCAAAGTGTTACAGGAATACAGGAGAGGGAAGAACTTAAATTCTGCCTGAGGATAGGGAGAAGAGATTTCCAGAAAGCTACTAATTCAGAATTGACATTTGTGCTGGCTTTGAGGGTTGAGTCACAGTTCCCCAGAAGTGGAGGAAGGATATTCCGAGCAGAGAAAGCAGCAAAATAAAGATTCAGGGAAGGAAGTGTTGGGGACAGTGAGTGGTTGGTGGTTATGGTATGTCAGGTATGGAAGGGCACTAGCAGTTGCAGGTATGAAACAGTAAAGGCTGAGTAAGGCATATTCGGGAAGTGTCTGTGGGCCAGGCTGTAATATAGAGTATTTGGCTCTAGTAGTCAACAGAGAATTGTTGAGAAAGGAATCATGTCTTCTGTTTTAGAGGTTCTTGGTGCTAGAACTCTGCAAATGGGAAAGACGAGATTCCTCATTTTAACATTTTCATGTCTTGGTTTTTCAGCAACTAGTTTGTATTTTTGAGCCCCTCAAAAATCTGTAGATTTGCTTTGTTTATCCACCTGGCTTACACAGGAGGACCTAGGGAAGCTCATTCCTTTGGCTCAAGTCAGATATAGGCTGTATCTTCTAATATGGTGCGACTGCTTTATCCGAAAAGACATTTCCTTGAAAAAAGAGGTTTCTAGCCATTCATGTCCAAGAAATAAGTTTTCTAGACATATTCTTTAAAGCAACCATTTACAAAAGTGAGAGGGAGAGAGAGCCTAGGAACACAAGACACCTTGGGGTAAAAGAAAAAATCCTCTGTATTTCAGCACTTTGAGTGAGTCCCCTCTTTTGTGGGCCTTCCAGGCTTATTGGTACTGTTTGATTCTTCGTACAGAAACTAGGCACTTAGCAGAAAAAAGAAGCACCAGTTGTCCAGTCATGTCTTTCTTCCTCATGAATAGAGCAAGAAAAAGTGGGATTTTTCACATATCACACCTGCTTATAAACTCAAAAAAATTACAAAATGTCATGTCTGTATTGGTCACAGACATTATATCTATCTATGCCTTGTCAACAGCTATTCCAAAATCAGTGTGTCATTTTGCCTTTGTTGGAATTGAAACACTTAATTTATTAATTCTATTTCAGCTGTGGGTTTATTTCACTGTCACTAATGGATAAATGATTCAGACACTGCAGTTGTTTTCATCTTATCACATTGGGAACAAGAATGACAATACATGCTAATTCTAACACAATGAACATTTAAATGTGCAGGAAATTACAGGGTGACTGAGTATAAAGAGTTCGTTTCCATCAAATATAATAAAAACTCAGAACTTTTCTCTTTAATTTTATTACAGATTCATCAATAAAAGTATTTTGGGGGAATGAAGTCCACAGGGTACCTAGGGGCAATTAACAATCTTTGATTAAGCACTTACTGCATGCAAAGTGCTGTAGTAGGCTGTACAGACATGCAAAAATATATAATGTACCTTAAGGAGATTCAAGCCTTCCCTTGGGATGGGAGCACCCCTGTGCTGTTCATGTCTCACCTAACGGCCCAGACAGAGCTGCTCCTTTTGATGAACATTCAAAGGTGCCCTTTGATAAGCCCTTTGATCTTAAAACAGCTGACTTCTTACAATGGAGCTAGTCCCAGAGCATTTGCCATTTATGCATTACTGTATTTAAATAGTTACTAGATCAGAAATTTCAATAGCCCTTTAATACCTGTAGTTTTATTCAGAATATTGACCCTGAGTTTATTTTATTCACATGTTTCTTTGGATAGCATCTTTCTGCAAGATAAGTTTTTATTTCAGCAAGCCACTCTGATATTTCTGAGTGTGTTTGTGTGCATCTACTGCTGTCCTCTAGTGGGTAGACTACAGACTGGCTAATAAGACACAAGTTACCTTCTGAGAACAAATCCCAAAAGAAACCATAGGATAATATACTTTCAATGCTTGGGTAAACCTTAGAAAACATGATAATACCAATAATACTGTCATTATCTTCTTAAGGGGCTTTACAATGTACTTGGTTATCATTTTAATTTGTAAGTTCTTTCCTTAGAAGTTTAGACTTTAGTGATGATAGGAGGGTAGAAATAATCTATAAGAAGGAACGAGGCCACCAAGGTTCAGTTCTTCATTGTAAGTCATAAAACTGGTTAAGACAAATAGTGCATTTGAATGCAGGTGCCCTCTCCCAAGCTCCCCACTGCCCGCCAAGCTGCCCCTCCTTTCTTGTCCCACCATGCTGTCCCTGCCATGGGAACTTTCTCTCTGGTGACATTCCACTATACCTAGAAAAATCAAACTATGTCATGAATTATAAAACCAATGCAAAACTGGCTTGCATGCCTTGATGTGGTGTTTAAATCTGTTTAATTCTTCAGTGGGGCTTTTCAATGGATATTCCGTTTGGAACATAGCTATCAAATTGGATGGAGTATTGTTATTTCCTAAGCTGTCCTAAAACTTCTTATTTCTACTTTTAAAATAACAAAATTCTTTAAAACTTTCAACTGCCTTTTGATCTTTATAGAGATTAGAAGTACATAGACTCATATGACAATTAAAAGGGAAGTTATATTTAGCCCACAAATTTACTCATACTTTAATATAACTGATACTCTAATGACTGGTAAAGCACATCTAGGTTTGAAAATATTTAATTTTAGTTTTTGGCAATAATCCTTAAATACTTCATTTCTCAAGTTTCTTCTATGTAAAGCTGCCTCTCAGGATTTTTGACCTTTAATAAAAATAAGATTTTTTGAGTACCTGGACCTTTTCTATGGCACAAGTATAATGAACGAATAAACAACAGTTTCCCTCCCCCATTAATCCCAGCACCACCAAAACTTCATCCTAAAATTCAAAGTAACTTTCAATAAATACATTTGTCATAATGGTCAAGATTCTTTGGTAAAAGCAAATCACAAAATGCACTCATGTATTACTGACTGCATGCAACTAGGAAAGCTGCTAAAAGCTTATTATTTTGGTTCTATTTAAGGACCAAACGCACTGTGCACAAATTTAAATGTATGGTGTTATGGGTTGTTGGATTTTCCTTTCTTTTGTCATTTCTTTATAGCAGTGTTCATTAACAAACAGGAGATATGATCTTTTTTTTTGCATTGCCCTGCATTCACTATGCTCAACTGTTTAAAAAAATTCTTTCCCTTTTGCAGACATGTTCTCTGTTTTTTGAATAATTATAGAAATCACTGCAAATCTTAACTGCTTAAATAACTTTCAAATTTCTATTTAGTCATATCGATCCTTGTAAAACTTCATGTCATCTGTAATTCAGGCATCAGATAAACATTTTGAAATAATTTCTCAAAGATACCATTTTGGCATTCAAGAGAATACCTGGAAGACAGTATGTGTTAGAAGGTCAGAACATTACATTCAACATCCCTTCTTTCACTTTCAAATGGAACTTGAAAAACTCCAGAAAAGCCTATGCAGTATAAATCATTTTTAAAACAGATTGATTTTTTTTTCTTTTCTTTCTCCTCCCATTATCTAGCCCATCAAGGATGAGTGACTTATTTTCAAATTTGAACTCTGCAATCTAGTGGGTGAGCAAATTATTGGCAAAAAGAGCTGCCTGTGCATGTCACTGTGGGATTCAGCTCATTCATACATACTGTCCACAAAATGTTTGCTCTTACAAAAAAGGAAATGCAATAATGTTAAAGGTTAACTATTTTTTTCACAAGATAAAGCCTTAAATTTTAATCCAGGTGAATGTGTGTTTCCATTTTAAGAAGGATGACTGTAAATCCAGATTTTTACCTGTTCTCCCAGAGTAATTATTATTAGTGGGCCTTTCATTTTCAAAATTGTCCCAAGTTGAACAAAAAATTTAAAAATCACCCAAATTTTTGGTAATGAGCCTAATTACAAATAGCATGTACATTAATTTTATATAGAAATGAACTTTTTTCCTTCTCATAGTGACAGGAAGTGAGAGTATGCCATTTTCTCATCCCAAATAAGGTCGTTGAATTAATTTTAATTTTATTTTTATTAATATCTATGATTTGATAATATTTAAAAAATTCAGTGTAATTGAATACTTTTTTTTAATATAAACCACTTATTCTGTGGTATCCTTGATAAATTTACAGTGTAAAACATTTAATAAAAACCAAACAAAGTAGAAAATTAAAATTATCTGGAATCCTATTCAAAGAGAGGATTGTTGACCTTTTTTTTTTATAACTAGCTACATATATTTTTGGCAAAGTGGAATTGTACTATTTATACAGTTTCGTATTCTGCTTTTTTCTACTTATCATCACACCATGACTATTTGGTTGATGAACTTTCTCCAAATTATAATTTTCAGTGCCTACACATAATGTTCCAAAGCAAGTATGTGTTGTTGTTTATGTAACCATTGCCTTAATATTGCACACTTATGGTTCTGCCAATGTTTTCCTATTATATAGCTAACTTTCTCTGCACTTCCTTATACAGAACATTAATTAGATTAAATCTTTACCTAAATTTCCTTGATTACAAAGTAAGACAAAGTACACAATATGCTTTTAAGACCATTAATTTCAAGATAAAATCATACTAAAGTTTTTTTTCTTCTGATGGTTAAAGTTTAAAAGTTATTCATATGTCTCCCCTGCATTTTTCTTTGTTTATTTAATAATATTCAGAGAATGACCAGACAGATTTCTCTACGTGAATATTCCATAGGCATTCAAATTTCAAATGCCTAAAACTGAACTAGCATTCCTCCAAATCTCTTTCTCTCTCTTGTGCCCTGAGAAATGGCACCTTCATTTTTCTGACTTCCCAAGCAGGAAGCATGCATCCCACCTTTGTTCTCTTAGCAGTTATCTGCCCTCTTTTTGTGCCCTTGTTCAGGCCCTCATCATTTCTTAGCAGGACCATTGCAATAATTTACCAAACACTCCACTTCTAGCCTAAAGCATTTCTTGTTTATTGTCCTCAGAACCTACAAAATGATCTTTCTGAATCATAATTCCTATAATCAAATTACCATGTTTAGAATTGTCAGTGACTCTTTGTTGCCTACAAAGTAAAATCTAAAGTCCTTTAAAATGTGCATAAGACCTTTCATGATGTAATTCCTTTCTCATTACCCAGCTTGATCTCCTGCCCTTCTGTCATCTGAGTAACAACAACACTGGTTACAAAATTTCCAAGTCCTTTCCTATCATATTTGCATTTGCTTTTCTTGCTGCTTTCAAGAATATTCTCCTCCCCCTTCTACACCTATAAAATTCCTTTTTAACCTACAAGTGTGACTCAAATTACAACTCCTCAGGAAGATCTTGATGCTTTTTCTCTGATATTTACAAGAGTATGGCATATATATATACCTAATATAATATTTATTATCTTATATTAAATTAGTTTACACTTCTATCTTGATGCCAAGGAAGCATCTAAGTGTATCATAAATAGTAGATAATCAATAAATGCATGCTAAAAGAATGAATGAATAAAAGAATGAAACCTAGGATTTAGGTAGACTTGAGAAGAACTCGATAATTCAGCTGGGCTTTCCTTCCCAGTAAATTGCTTGAATATATCCAGGAATGCCAGGCTAACTTCCATTTTGAATTATCCTAGGTAAGGGCTAATACAAATATAAAGTAACATAAGTTGTTTGAAATTTTCTAGTAACCACATTTAAAAAAATTAAAAAGAGATAGGTAAAAATGATTTTAATTACATGTATTAGGAAGACCACAGGGCTGGGGAAAGAGAAAGGATTTCAAAGACCTCCATTCTTCCTCATCAAGGAGAGGCAGGGAATCTGCCCACTCACATAGCTCACCACTCCTACAGCCTACCAACAACTAGCAACTGAGGAAACCACCACACCAAGGGTATCTATAACCAAAGCATCCATCCAGAACCTAGATCACCATCAAAGCACCCACAAACAAAGTCTAAGTTTGTTACCAAACATACGTTACGAACACACCCATATGAGTGAGGCAAGGGGAAAAAGCCCTATCTAAACAAAAGAAAATCCCAAAATAAGAAGAAATAGCTGATTCATATTAGAAGGAATCAGCAAAAGAACTCTGAAAATATAAAGCAACAGAAGGAAAGATCACCCCCAAAAGGGAACACCAGCTCTCTAGCAAGGAAACCAATGAAAATTAGAATATTGAAATGACAGGTAAAGAATTCCAAATATGGATTCTAAGTAAGCTCAATGAAATACAAGAAAAAATGGAAAACCAACACAAAGAAATCACACAAAAAAATCAGGAAATGAATAAAAAAATTACTAAAGCAATTAAATGATTAAAAAAATCAAATAGAACTTCTGGAAACAAAAAATTAATTGAAGGAAATACAAAACACAATGGAAAGTCTTAAGAATTCACTAAAACAGACAGAAGAAAGAATCTGATAGCTTGAAGACAACACCTTTGTATTTAACATGTCAGTCAAATAAAAAGAATGGAAAATTAAGAGGAAGGAACAAACTCTACACAAAATATGGGCTTATGTAAATTGGCCAAATATAAGAATTATAGGCATCCATGAGGGTGAAAAAGAAAACACACAAGGGTAGGAAAACCTATTTGAGGGAATAATTGAGGAAAACTTCCCTGGTCTTGCTAGAAACTTAGATATCCAGATAAAAGAAGCTCAGCAAACACCTAGGAGATTCATTGCAAAGAGGCAATCACCACAACAAATAGTCATCATACTAGCCAAAGTTAATATGAAGGAGCTACTCCTGGGAGCCATAAGGCAAAAACATTAAGTAACTTACAAAGGAAAATCTATCAGACTAACTGCAGACTTCTCAACTGAAAGACCTTAAAAGCCAGAAGGGACTGGGGCCCCATCTTCAGTCTTCTTGCACAGAATAATGGCCAGCTTAGAATTTTGTATCCTACAAAACTAAGTTTCTTATATGAGTTAGAAATAAAGACTTTTTCGGACAAAAAAAAAAAAAAAAAAAACTAAGGGATTTTGTCAAAACCAGATCTGACCTACTGGAAATACTCAACTCTGCATTATATACTGATCAGCACAATAGAAATCCACCAGTGTAAAATAACCCAAAAGCTAAAGTTCAGAACCAATATAAAATAATGGCTCAAGAGTTAAAACAAAGTAATAAGGTTCTACCCAACAGGATGAACAGAAATGCATCCATTTAACAATTCTTTCATCCCAAGCAAAGGTCACAGTAAAAAAAAAAAAACAAAAAAACAAAAAAAACAACAACAACAACAAAAAAACAATTCTTTCAATAAATCTGAATGGCTTGAATTCCCCACTCAAGAGACATAGGTTGGATATATATATATATATATATATATATACACGCCAAGTATCTGCTGTGTCCAGGAAATACATCTATCCTAAGAAAACTCATACAGAGTCAAAGTGAAGAAATGGAAAAAAATATGCCATGCAAATGGAAATCAAAAGAAAGCAGATGTAGCCATTCTCATGTCAGATAATAAAGAATTCAAAGCAACAATAGTAAAGAAAGATAAAGATGGTCATTATAAACCATAAACAGAGCAATTCATCAAGAAGGCATAACGATCCTAAATATTTATGTACCCAACACAGGTACACCCAGATTCATAAAGTAAACCCTACCAAATCTAAACAAAGTGATAAGCAGCAACATTGTAATTGCTGGGGACTTCAACACACACTGACAGAACTGGACAGATCCTCCAAGCTGAAAATAAATAAAGAAACACTGGACTTAAAGGGGACTCTAGAGCATATGGGCCTTACAGATGTTTACATAATATTCTACCCAAAAAGTACTTAATATACATTCTTCTCATTAGCACATGGAACATTCTTTAAAATTGATCACACCATAGGCAACAAAACATGTCTGAACAAATTCAAAACAATAAAAATTTTATCACATATCTTTATAGACCATAAAGGAATAAAATTAAAAATTAACTCCAACAGAAACACTCAATTCTACACAAAGTCATGGAAATTAAACAACTGACTGCTGAATTATTAGTAGGTCAAAGAGTTAATAAAAGTGGAAATCAAAAGATTCCAAAAATAAATGACAAAGGGGACACGAGTCATCAAAATCTGTAAGATTCAGCAAATGCAGTCCTAAGGGGAAAGTTCATACCCTTAAATGTCTACATCAAAAAGACAGAAAGGGCCGGGTTCAGTGGCTCACGCCTGTAATCCTCACTCTGGGAGGCCTAGGCGGGCAGATCACTCAAGATCAGGAGTTTGAAATTAGCCTGAGCAAGAGTGAGACCCCCATCTCTACTAAAAATAGAAAGAAATTAATTGGACAGCTACAAATATATAGAAAAAATTAGCTGGGCATGGTGGCATGTGCCTGTAGTCCTAGCTACTTGGGAGGCTGAGACAGTATGATTGCTTGAACTCAGGAGTTTGAGGTTTCTGTGAGCTAGGCTGACACCATGGCACTCTAGCCCAGGCAAAAGAGTGAGACTCTGACTCAACAAAAAAGACAGAAGATCACAAATCAACAACCTAATAACCTAATGAATTGTCTCAATGAACTAGAAAAGGAAGAACAAACCAAACCCAAACCCAGGAGAAACAAAAAAAAAAAAAGTAAGGTCAGAGCAGAACTAAATGAAATTGAAAACAAAACAAAACAAAACCCTAGAAATTAATGAACCAAAGAGTTGATTCTTTGAAAAGATAAATAAAATTGATAGACCTCTTCCTTGATTAACCAGAAATAGAAAAGAAAGTACCTGGAAAATGGGGGCAGGAAAACATGGCGGATTAGGGGTGCCCTCCTGGCTTTCTGCTCCCAGAGCGAAAAGTGAAGAAAGCGGATAGCCACACGCGAGCGATCCGCACTTCCACAGGACCAGCTTCGCAAGCCTGCAGACATCCACCGGGAAACGGAGGGATAAGACCATTTACAGCCTAAAGCAAAGGTGAATCGATTATTCTTCCGTAAAAATCGGGGATTTGGAGGCACACAACAGGGAGGGAGCGAGGCATGGTTTAAGCCGCTGCCGGCTGGCAGTGGCCCCAGCCCTACCTGGAGCTGAGCAACACCCCCTCCTACACCGAGCTCCACTTCCACGTAGGCCGGGAGGTACCTGAAGTTGGTGAGAAGTGGCAGCGCAGGACAAAGCCGTGTGGAGAGGAGACTAGAGAGAGAACACTGAGTTCTCCAGAGCACACAGCAGCGGCAGTATAAGGAGGGGGAGGGTCTGAGCCCAGCAACCCCTCTCCGCGCAGCAGGAACCAGAGCCCATTCAGGCATCTCCCTGCAGAACACTCCCAGGTCAAGGTTAAGGGGAGTTTACACAGAAGGAGGCTTTGACTTTGGATATAGAGGAGGTTTGGGACAGCACTGAGAGGCCAGAGTGCGCTAAGTTAGACTCCTGGATCCATTAGGACCCCCCTCCCTCTGCCCCTTGGGCACCACTCCCGCCTCCACATTCCAGCGCTGACTTGGCATTCCAGCGCTGACCTGGGCTCGGGGTTTGGAGGGGAGGCGCAGAGAGAGTGCTGGTATGCGCCCCTGCTCCACCAATTTGATATTGGACGGTCACTTGCTGCACAAGTGGCACTGACTCTGAGCTCAGAGAGTGGACCCTGCCTGGACGGGGCAGTACTACAGGGGAGGTTGCCCTTGGTAGATTTAAGGCAGAGAAACATTGTCTTCTACACTCTCCTTCAACCCGGAACCCCGCCCTAGACTCCAAAGTCTCTGTCCCAGCCTTGGGGGCGGAGCTGAGATAGAAACTGTTCTCATTCCTGCCGCATATCTCCACCGGTGTAATTAAGGAACCAGAAGACAGGGACTGGTGGGTCCCAGGGCCTGCCTGCCAGCTCCTGGTCGGTCTCTCCCTACACAGGTCTCCCGCGCTCTGTGTCCTGAGTGCGGAACCCGTCTGGGCAGACTGCCTTTAGTGGTTATTAGGCAGAGATACTTTACGACCCCCACATCCGGGAATTTGGGGCTAGGTCCTTGGCTCCAAAGTTTGTATCCCCGCCTTGGGGGAGGAGCCGAGATAGAGACTGTTCCTGTTCCTGCCACTTATCTCCACCTGTGGAATTAAAGAGACAGAAGATGGGGCTTGTGGCTGAGCCTTTGGCTCCAAAGTCTCTGTCCCCACCTTGGGGGCGGAGCTGAGGTCTCCCGCACTCGGTGTCCAGGCCCTGGAGTTTGACTGGGCAGGGCCGAGCCTCCTAGGAGGCTGTCCTTGGTGGATATGAGGCAGAGAGATTTTACGACCTACACACTCTGGTGACTTGGAGCTGGGCCTTTGTCTCCAAAGTTTCTAGCCCCGCCTTGGGGGTGGAGCTGAGATAGGAACTGCTCCAGTTCCTGCCATCTATCTCCACCTGTGTAATTAAGGAGGCGGAAGATGGGAGGCCGCTGGAGCAGCCCGGAGACCAGCGGGAAGGGTAGGTGATTCTGCTGTTTCCCCTCCACTGCATCTCGGACTACTGGTGGGCTCCCCAGCGGGTAGAGAGACCTGCAGAAACCAGCCCAGTGGCTGCCGCCGTAAGTGAGCAACACCACCTACTGGCTCAGAAACAAAACAAGACGTGTGAATACCCAAACGAAAACCTAAAGGAAAGAAACAACAACTGAAAGACATGGGAAGAAATCAGCGAAGGAACTCCGGAAATATGAAGAAACAAACGGAAAACACACCCCCAAAGAGGAGCACCAGCCCCTTAGAAACAGACAACAACCAAAACCTAGCAACCAAAATGACAGAAGAGGAATTTCGTATGTGGATAAGAACACTCACTGACCTTCAGGAATAACTCAATAACCAACATAAAGAAACCACAAAAAGCCTCCAGGATATGGAACAAAGGTTCGCTAAAGAGATCAACACAGTGAAGAAAACTTTAACCGAAGTCCTGGAGATGAAGAATCAACTCAGGGAACTACAAAATACAGTGGAAAGTCTCAAGAACAAGGTAGATCAAACAGAAGAAAGAATCTCAGAGATTGAAAATAACACCTTCCAATTAAATAAATCAGTCACAGAAATAGAGCAGAGAAACAAGAGAAAAGAGCAAAGCCTACAAGAGCTGTGGGACTATGTGAAAAAACCTAATGTGAGGGTCATAGGGTTACAAGAAGGGGAAGAAGACATCACTCAAGGGTTGGACAAGCTTTTTGAAGATATAATAGAGGAAAATTTCCAGGCCTTACTCAAAATCTCGATATATGAGTTCAAGAAGCTCAGAGGACCCCTGGGAGATTCACAGCAAACAGGAAGACGTCACGACATGCAGTCATCAGACTGACCAAAATATCAACTAAAGAGGCCCTTCTAAGAGCTATAAGACGAAAGAAGCAAGTAACTTACAAGGGAAAGCCAATTC
>VSMD01074336.1:0-29878 GCA_008750895.1 Mirza zaza | reverse complement strand
TTTTTTGAGACAGAGTCTCACTTTATTGCCCAGGCTAGAGTGAGTGCCATGGCGTCAGCCTAGCTCACAGCAACCTCAAACTCCTGGGCTCAAGCAATCCTTCTGCCTCAGCCTCCCAAGTAGCTGGGACTACAGGCATGCGCCACCATGCCCGGCTCATTTTTTCTATATATATTAGCTGGCCAATTAATTTCTTTCTATTTATAGTAGAGATGGGGTCTCGCTCTTGCTCAGGCTGGTCTTGAACTCCTGAGCTCAAACGATCCACCCACCTCGGCCTCCCAGAGAGCTAGGATTACAGGCTTGAGCCACCAAGCCCGGCCCTTATTTTTTTCCTGATCATCAGAGACGAGCATGTGGTCTTTCACCAATGAGTACAATGGGTTTTGTGTAGATGACCTTTATCGGGTGAGAAGTTCCTTCTGTTCCTTCTATTTGTTGGTGCTGTGTGATAGGAGGGGAACAAAGGCTAAATAGCATTCGGTCGTAGCACCTTTGGTATCCCTATTGTAGGTTCTGTATCTCTAGTGAATCTGATGATGATTTGATCAATTTTCCAAATTGCTTAACAAATACAACCTAAGTGGAGACAAGAGGTTATTCATTTAAACAGTGCCTTAGACCTTTTCTAGCGCTTAAAGAAGTATTGCAACAGAACCAGCAGAACCCTTTAGTCTAGTGAACTTCAAGTGCAGATGAGCTTCGTGATTCCGCTTAGTGTGACTGGGGGGGGGGGTCTCTCCAGCTGTGGGCGACTAAACACATCAAAGCTCTCAGAGGCCTTTATGTCAGTCTCTGATGAGAAACACTATCAACCTGAATAAAATCACCTCCTCGTTAGCAAGCTCCAGCTTTGGATGGGATGGTGCCAGTATCCACGTTGTCTGGGTTTTGGATGCCTTTGACGAGTCTGCTGTACGTGCACCGGCAGCAGGAGTCCGCCGCGGGGTTGTCATGGCAGGACAGATCTCCCGGCGAATGATCTAGGCGTAATGGTACCCAATGAAAGGGGCATTCAAAAAGATGATCAGCCTAGTTTCTCGTCTACTTATACAATGTGGGTTAATTAACTTGTCGTCATAAAAATTAACACTAAAGATAGGATATCAAGATGAAGTTTCTTTCTGAAACTTCAATATCTATCAGGACGAGAAGCGAGGGAATGGTCTTTGTGTGACTTGGACACCTTCAAGGGGATTATGTGACCACATAAAATTGTTGGTGACACATCACGTATATCCTGAAATTAGTCTTCTCTTGGTTTAATGCTGGTGTTTTACTGTAACGTGGACTAGGTATCATTCATTCGCAGTCATCGCCAAGTGTACGGATGTGTTTTGTGTTTACAAATGCTTTGGTATTTACCTTGATTTGCTGTAGAGGATTATAAAGATGCAACGTGGTGACCTTGCCCGATATCTGAAAAGCTTTCTAAGCCTCTGTATTCCTCAAAGAAAACAGAATTATCTACAGAAGATTTTAAAGCCCTTTAGAGACTGGGGATCCTTGTGTGACCAGCCAGCTTCCT
Organism: Mirza zaza; assembly: GCA_008750895.1. Lineage (NCBI taxonomy): Eukaryota > Metazoa > Chordata > Mammalia > Primates > Cheirogaleidae > Mirza > Mirza zaza. The sequence goes on along the minus strand of VSMD01074336.1, from coordinate 28,350 downwards.
CGTACTGTTCCAGCCTGAGTTCTTGGCATTTCCTTCAATGATTCTGTCTTGTAGCCAAACTCCAGCATCTAGCCTGCCGTCTAGCACATAGTAGGGGCTCAGTCAGAATTTTTCCTGTGCCATGGCTTTGGTAGCTACGGCAGCTCCTGCTGGGCCAGAGCCCTGCTAGCACCTTCTCCATGAGACTGTTGCAGTCTGCCAGTCCCTGCTCCGAGGGAAACCACGTGTGACCAAAAGGCCGCGATAAAAAACGTGGACATGCTAGAGAGATGCAACAGGACTTGGTGGAGTGCGCTGCTCAGGTGTTGGAGGAATAGAACATAGAAAAGGATGCTGTGGCCCATGTCAGGGAGTCTGATGAGAAGTCTAGTCCCACCTGGCACATTGCATTGTGGAGAGGAACCTCAGTAATTATGTGACCCATGAAGCCAAACACTTTTTCCTCCTGGGCCATTCTTCTGCTCCAATCTGGTTAAAAACATGGACTGTGCCACACACCCAGGGATCTATCTAAATATAAGGACTGCAGCCTAAATTCCAAATACCAGAGACTGAAGTTTTCAGCCCTGCTAAGGGAACACCTTGATCTTTGAACCTTTATTATGTTTTGCACAGGGCAGTCTGTGTACTAGTTTGTTGTGGTTTTAAAACAATTAGCAAGGCTGGGTATGGTGGTTCACACCTGTAATCCTAGCACTCTGGGAGGCTGAGGCGGGAGGATTGCTTGAGGTCAGGAGTTCGAAACCAGCCTGAGCAAGAGCGAGATCCCTTCTCTACTAAAAATAGAAAGAATTGGCCAACTAAAAATATATGGAAAATATTAGCCGGGCATGGTGGCGCATGCCTATAGTCCCAGCTACTCAGGAGGCTGTGGCAGGAGGATCGCTTGAGCCCAGGAGTTGGAGGTTGCTATGAGCTAGGCTGATGCCACGGCACTCTAGCCTGGGGTAACACAGTGAGACTCTGTCTCAAAACAAATAAAACAATTAGCAAAACTTAGCTTTCATTTGTATTTCCTTTTTTTTTTTTTTTTTTTTTTTTTAGAGTCTCATTCTGTCTCCCTGGCTAGAGTGCAGTAGCATTGTGATAGCTCACTGCAACCTTAAACTCCTGGGCTCAAGTGATCCTCCTGCTTTCAGCCTCTTGAGTAGCTGGGACTACAGGTGCATGATGACTCCCAGCTAATTTTTCTATTTTTAGTAGAGATGGAGTCTCACTCTTGCTCAGGCTGGTCTCAAACTCCTGACTTCAAGTGATCCTCGACCTCCCAGAGTGCTGGGATTACAGGCGTGAGCCACTGTGCTTGGCCCATTTGTATTTATCTTCTATACTTCTCTGGCCCATGTTTTTTCCCTCTCAAAATTCATTAAAAAATGTTACAGAAAAAAAAGTTTCTCCAATTACACGTGACCTTGTCTTCAAGGGGTTTTCTCCCCTGATGCTGTCCCTAGAGCTCATTGCTGCGACCTGGGCTCGCTCCTCTCAACTCCGGGGGCATGTTCTGTGCTCCCCGTGGCTTCATGTTCTCTCACACATGTATTAAGGTCTGTTTCCTTCGTGCGGGCAGGATTTGTCTGGTGACACACGACATATCACTAGCATTTAACCCTTTTGGAGCATCACCTTTGACCCGGCCTGTTGAGCCTGCCCTTTCGCTGTCGCAGGTAGTGGATGCTCTGCTGTATTTAGGAAATTTATTCTCTTTCTCCCTCCCCTTTCTACGGTTCATGCTCTGCCCGTTTCCTTCATCAAGCATCGATATAAACGTTAGCTGTCAATCAAGTTTACAAAATTATCATTTTGTTTCTTTAAGGAGACAAATACACTGTTCTCTTCAAAGCTATTTTAACCCATCAGCTTTTGGGTTGATCATTTTGCTAAAAGGGCATTGAATTCTAAAGACCATTTGGTCTGTAAAAACACCTCATGTCGATAGTTTTTCAAACTTGGCTAAATTGAAGGATTATCTGAGTCTTTGAGGAATTTTGTCGGTGGTGCATTGATTACTATCAAACTGAGTCAGTTTTCGTTGTGCATGTGCTTGTGTGTATCCATCAACCCACTAGGGAATAGTTATTGTCTAATGTCATGCATTCATTGTTTCCTTATAACATGACTTTGGTGTAAATCTTTACATGTTCAAGTTCAGCTAGTACATGTGAGTTTCTATTTTGTATCTCATGGTCCTAGACTGGGGCAGGGTAGCTCACTTTCCGTATGCTCTATAAACCCACCTTGGTGAGTTCATATGCTTTGCCTGGTGGCTTTGTGCGGTGAGTTGTGTTCTAAAGGAGGTGTCTCCTCCCCAATCCGACCCCAGTCCAAGGTCAGCAATGGCTTGAGTGACCCATAGGGTGTGGTGTTTCCTCTTCATAGCAAGAATCATAGTACATCAAAACATTTTTATTTGAGACACAAAAATGCAAAATTGCTGAGATATCAAACATTTCCCGATCAGCTACGATACTGCCACTATGTACAAAAGATCTGATGATAAATGTGCACACATATAAAAATACAGTATGCATTACCTATGTACAGTACATGTGCAAAATGTATGGCATTCAAACATGATATGGAATTGATTTCAGGGGTGCAAACAGCAAATACAAAGGCATCATGGTTTTTCTTTTAAAAAACAACATAAAGGCAATACATGAATGGACCCCCGATTGCCATAATTTTTTGTTTATTAAACGAATGCTTCAACAAGCGGGGCTCTGTAGATTGGTATCTTTCTCCTTTTTTTTCATAAAGTGAGATGCTAAGACATAACGTGACAATGAAAATAAAGAAGAGAAACACCTATCACGTTGCATTTCTATTGCAAGCAAGAAAAGAAAAAAGGAAAAAACCTTTGTATTACTACTATGTATTATTCTTAAACCAACAAAACAACTCTATACTATTTTACATGAAAACAATAGAGAAATATCTACATCTTTGTGAAAATTATAACCTTAAATGGATAATACCTTTTTGGGACTGATTTTTTGAGATCTCATTAGTCTCAAATTTTAAATAAAAAATGCCTCCTTTTGGCAAATACTTGGCAATGCCTTTGGTTCCTTTAAAGCAAGTTTGCTTTACTATTAGTTACTTGAGGTCAAGTACTTTTGGTAGATACTAAACCCTTTCCTAAATGCTCCTCTTCCTACCAAATGAGCAAGATTCCTTACAGCATAATGTAGAGAGGTAATTGTTATGCGTTTCGGTGATTCTATAAACTTTGTTAAAGCTTTGTCTTAGTAGTTGGCATGAAGCTCTGTTAAACACTACAGCTGTGTTAATATCTCCAAGAACATGTTTTGATTCCAGACAGCACCTTGAAGATCTGAGATTGCCATCTCGTTGTCACAAAACCGTGACGTTTTCTGATAATGATTCACAGAGCGATGTGTTTGTGTGGAGGATAAGAGCTCTTCTGTAAACATGTGCAGCTTTTTGAATTACAGGCCTTTAATGAAAGATTTCAGGTAGAAACTCTTGCAAGGATGTGTTTCCTCAGACACCGTTAGAAAGGGTGGATGGGGGAAAAACACGGACCTGCTTATTGCCATGCAGACGGAATCACTTCACAAATAAAAACGTAGCCCAGAAAGATTGCTGAATGAACAAGTTATTGAAGGTTTGAACCAGGAAAAGAAAAATTACACCTTAATTATTTTCCAGTTTTGACTGAAATTACTTTAAAAGATTAGCTGAAATGCAGTTAGGAAGCTCTCCAAATATACATTTATGCACTTGTAAGCTACAGTCCTTGATGAACCTGACCTTCCAGTTAATGGCCTTTGTTAATTTTGGGCTAATGTTGTGGCCTTCAGGGCAGCAGGACAATTTGTATGGGCATTCTCTGTTGCCAGTATTCAGCATTTGTTTTAGCAGTAATGGATAGTGAAAAATGAGGAGTTATTTGTGAATTTGGTTAAACTGACCTGTGTCGCTCTGCTGGTAGACAATGAATAGCTATTCTCTTTAAATTTCTCTAAGAAGTCCCCAGCCAGGTACGGGTCTGAGGCTGGCCACCATGTGGGCCCACGGAAATGGCCCTACAATGTGGGCTTCTCTCAAATGTTTTCAACCCTGCCAAAGTGCTTTACTGCTTCTCAAAGGCCAGGCCCATTTGAGGACAGTGAAGGGACTGTCCCATCACTTGTGGGGACAGATGTTTTGCTGGTTTCAGCCTGGGAATTCTGAAAGGACTCTGAGGGAAGCTTTGCTGCCTGGAATGATCTGGGGTTGGGGTAGAGGAAGCCTGAGTCAGCTTTGGTGACAAAATGGGTAACATGCCCCTGAGACATCCCTCAGTGTCTGTGGACTGCACAGTGCAGTGGCGCTGTCTCATTGCCAAGACTTTGCCTCGCCGCTGTTCCCAAACAGCACTTACAAGTCCCAAAGTGTCAGTTACATGGATCACAGAACCATGCAGGTTTTAAAAAGGAAATTTAAATAAGATCTCTTTAGTATTACAAAAATATTCATATGCAACAACCACAAATAGTATCTAACCAAGAAATTCCAGGAATTCAGAATACATCTATATACAAATATGTGGCAAATACTATACAGTAGATTGCACATTTCAGGAAAAACACTAGAACGTGAACCACCAACACTTCCTATAAGGTTTCTTAGTAGATGCTTTGCTGAAATGTACAAGATGACCACATACCTCTGGCCTGCCAAAGACTTTATAGAAGCTTTGGTATAGCTTTTTATTCATCCCACCAATAAGATGATCTGATATCTATATACAATAGAAAGGTAAGGTCGATACCACTGTGTTTGAAGATGACACAGGGAAAAAAGACTGGGAGTTAGTTATTTCTTGGCAATATGATATTCTGCAGTATGATATACAACAGTACCACTGGTAGACTACACACGTGCATGTTGAAAATTCAATGGGGTGTCTGACTTGTGCTTCAATGGCTGTGAAACTAACCTTAACAACAATCTTCTCCAGTCGACACACACCCTTCCCCACTGCACTGCCCAACACGGGCACTGAGTTAGGTCAGAGGGGCCCTGTTCACAGAGCGCTGTCTTTGGTCATGTCACACGTGTGTTCGTTCTAACCTGGAGCTACGGGGTGGAGACGCTGGAGGGCAGCACTCGTGTCCCAGGTGGCCACGCGAGCCAGGCCAGGAGGGCCCAGCGGAATGGTGCAAGTGGGATGCTTGGAGAGCTAAGAGCTGGAGACTCTTCGCCTTTTTAAAAATGAAGTTCTGGTATATAAGGATCTGAACACATCTGTGAAGTGGGCACTTTAGCAGTTCATAGTCAAAAGAGAGCGGGCTGATGAGACAGCATTCCTTGCTCTGCACTGTGTATTTTTGGAGAGCAACCTTCCTGTGGCATGCTTCAAACACTATTTTTAAAAGCAATAAAGGGACCCCAGGGCTAGAAAACTATCTATGTACACAGCTCAGGGTTATGGAAATACAAAGTTACTGGACAAGAGCGAGCAGCACTAGGTGTTCAGCTGCCCCCGACAGTCCCACTGTTATCTGGTGCCGATTTCATATGCCATTTGAATCTGAATGATGACGGTGCTCGGAGCCCACATACGGACCTGATGAGCCCCAGACAGAAACCCTCAGCAGGAAACCCACGGCCAAGCCCTGCCGTAAGAAAAGTACCTTCCCAAGGAAATAGCCCCCTCGAGAGGGCCTGTCCCCAGGGCCAGGCTGACGTGAGGGTCGCATCACATCTAGTGTGGCAAACTCCTGCTGGGCTTGGTCGGGTGGTGGCGTTCTGGTTGACAGGGCTACTGTACCCGTGCGTGGGTTTACCAATCACCAAACACAAACTAGTGACCACGGACTACACGGAGCGTGGTGGGTGGCCCCCACCTTGCTGCCCTCGGAGGGCACGCCAGCACCTCCGAGTCGGGGAGTGCCAGTCGCCAGAGCGCCCCTGCAGTGCTAATGCCGGGGAAGCTGACTCTTCTTACATGTAGTAAAATGTATTAAAAAAACAATCTGAAATAAGATCAGTTCTTAGGCAAAACACGAACCCAGAAGCGATTCGCAAATTCTTTCCAAGTACTGGGTCCGCGGCCTCCTGCCTGTCACTGTGGAATGCCTGCCAATCAGTGGCCAGGGGAAGGGAGCTGGCCCGAAGGCTGACAAGGGTGAGCTGGAGCACAAGGTTAGTGTCTAACAAAAACCTCCACACTCTTTTGGTAGATTTCAGTTTTTTGTTCAGTTATTTACATTTTGTCATATCCCTAAATGACTAGCTTGAAATAATCCTGTGATAGTTGGCATTTTTAGAAAATTCTTAAGAAACTACTTAACAAATACGTAATAACTTGTTTTTCTATATTAAAAAAAAAAACTAATAAAACCTCCAGTTTTTCGATCTTAGGTTTGACAATATAGTGAGAGCTCAGGTGTAGGATGTCCAGTTACGAGCCTGTAAAGCGATAACCAGGGATGAGCGGCGGCAGACATACAGCCGGAGCCGGGACCTGGCGGCCACCATGCACACGGCACAGCCCGGCCTGTACTCGTGGGAATGTCCCGGGTGGATGACAGGTCTTTCTTACCTTCCTTCGTTCTTCTAGCTCACCAGCTCAGAAGGACAATTCATGCTAAAGCCTTTCCTTGGTTCTTTGAGATGGGTCTGGTTACCTGAAAGTTAGTCAGTAATTCTTTAAATACAGAAATAAAGGTGGCTCAATTATTCTAGAAATGTTAGCATCATTAAAAAAAAAGTAGGACCGCTGGATACCCATTTCCTTACCCCAACGCAGGCTGTACAAATCACTATGTCAGAGCGTATATACGTTAAAATTAATCTAATCAGCCCAGAGGGTTGTGAATTGTCAGTGTTATCAATACACCTGGACTTTTTACAGTGGATTGATTATGACAGTATTTTTTGTAGACATCTTCTGGTTATGGTGAAAGATTTTTCCATTTATATTTAAATTTGGAGATATAAAGTTAAGATTCCAAAAATCACAAAATAAACTGCAACACAAAAAAATTACATAGGTTTCTGAATGGAACCAAAAGTCCCCAGCTGGAAGCTGTCACCAAACCGGTCAGCACTGTCCCGTGCCCTTGACCCCTGCTGTGGCCTGGCTGAGGCCATCTCTAGCAAGTACTAAGTGCAGTGACCCCTCCACTCCCCTCAACAGCCTTATTTTTGAGTGAAGCTGTCTGCCTTCTATTTAGGGTCTTAAAGTGACCACACAGGTTTAAATGTAGTTGATTACCAGAGAATGCTAGTGTCATTTTCCTGCACACATTACTTTTCTTTTTATCTAAAGGTACTTTTCATTCTTTACTGAAGTCTGGAGAAATAGGTGAGTCTTCTTTGTCTAGTGTGTTTTCCAGAAGGCCCTGTGCTAAATTTCAATTGTAGAAATTCACTGTAGAATTTCATTGCTGAATGCGACGAAATGTTTTCCAACTTGGGTTCCAGGCTATGACCTTCTATCCATTCTTTCTGTGACAACATACTTTAATTGCAACAATGCAACTATGGATCTATCTCTAAAGACTGACCTTTTAGAATCTTCTTCATGTTCTTACACCTTGTGAACTCTGAGACAAGAAATCTGTGACATTAGTCCCATGGCAAAGGTAGGTCTTGTGGGTCTAGAAAGTCAGCAGAGAACATACTCGGCGCGGTGGCGCTGAGAGGAGTGAGTCCTGAAGATGTGTTGGGCATGGTGATGTCTAACCACTCCATGTTGTCCAGGTTTGAGTCTGAAAGGTCCAGAGACAGACAGGGGGTACCCGCAGCAAACTGGGTCTCGGAAGTCTCCATGGGTGAGTGCGAGTGGTCCAGCACGCTTGAGTGACTCAGCAGATCATTCTGGAGATCCTCAATGAGCGAGAAGGGCTCTCTGTCTTCACTACTGGTTGGTAGTGGAGCAATCTCATTGGCTGAAGGTAAAGCGCCATCCAGGAAAGCTTCTAGTTGGTTCTCTAAACTGGCAGACAAGCTGCTCATAGGTTCTAAGGATATAGGTGGTGCCATTTGGACTTGGGGTGGTGGCCGGGACACCACTGTATTGACTGGCATTGTGGTGATGCTGGCTGTCACTGGTCTCATTTTGGAAATGGGAGAAGGCTCTTCTTTTATAGGGAGGGATATCTCTGTGCAAAACAATTGAAGTAATTAGTAACTTAAGATTTATTACTGTTTTAAAATTTTTACTAATATTAGGACAGTTACTTTTTTTGTGATTCCTTCTATGCACGTCCATCTTAAAGGTAGGAAGAGAAGCTATTGGCCAGGTACAATCGTTGATAACCTTTAGGATGATGGATTATTTTAGTTAAATAGATTAAGCAAATAAGTTTATTATATTCTGATATAAGACTAAGTATCAAAAGCAGTTACAACCTAGTAGATAAGAATCACCTTATTTTATCTTTGGGTCCTTATTCTCAGTCATTTAGAGCTTTAAGATAGGGCTCATATCTTATCCCATACCATGAATCTGCTGCTATAGCAGTATGACACCCTTAAAGTGAATGTCAAAATGCGTAGCCTGAGGTTGTGCAGAGACAGGAAGTATAGTCTTAGTATTACGCAAGCTCTAATTACATTCCTTATATTGGACTGTGTGCCCAATTTGTACATACACCTTCTACACACGTACAAGGTGTATAAAGTTGTGAAAAGATATGATGCCATCTTACTTCATGTCTGTATTAAAGCTATCACATGGCTCCTTTGACATTTTTCTTTAAGATGAGGTGGATTACTACCTGCTTGTTTTTCTCTTTTTTTGTATTGTTTTCTAAGTGTATATAAAACCTTGAGGATTCGGTAAATGTGTTAATAAGCACTCATTAGGTGTTATTCCTTGGCAGATCAAGTAGCATCAAATTAGTGGACCATCTGCTATAGATACCAGTGTTTACTTAACTATGTATTCGAATAAAGTATCTTTTTTACTTTTATGAGGATATGATTGGTTTCATTTATATGCAGATACACTAGGGAAAATAGATTTAATTAACAACAACACTTAAAGCTGAATGATTAGAATGCATAAGTAGGTGAGAGAGGGAACTTATGATTTGATTCTTATAAACAAATTGTCCACTGTATGCAGTGTATTTCTGGATGGTTTATGTTATTTTCATTATCTGTAGTCCTCTCTAGAATTGTTTTGAAAGCTTTAAGTGCAATTTAAGCAACTAGTCTTATAGTCAACTATTTAAATCTTGGTTCTTATTATTACTGGTGTTGGTACACAGTAAGATGAAATGATATACTTACTAGATATTTTGTTATGACACAAGTCATCCCTCTTAGAAAATAACTCAAAATTGTTTGATAACTTTGTCACTTTTAATTTCCAAGTTTAGGCTGTAAAAATTATCTTTACTGATCGTTTAAAAAGTCCAGCCTGGGCAATGTAGCAAGACCCCATCTCTACACAAAATATAAAAAAAACATTAGCTGAGTGTGGTGGTGCTATTCGGGAGGCCCGTAAGTTTCAGCTACTCAGGAGGCCGAAGCAAGAGGATAGCTTGAGCCCAGGAGTTTTGAGGTTGCAGTGATCGCCCCACTGCACTTTGGCCTGGGCAACAAAGCAAGACCTTGTCTCAAAAAAAAAGAAGTGTTTTTATCTTTACCAGGTTTAGCAAAAACACTTTCTTAAAATCAGGGCATGGAATGTCTGTTTTTAAAATTTCTGTAGTTCTGTAGACATAACAACTTAAGGTATTTGGAAGGCCAATGTAGTTCTTAGCAAAAACTACTATTTGCACATGTAGAAGTATAGTCAAACATCTAGAATTCTCTATGTCAGACATTATGAACAAAACATCAACTTAAATATATCAAATAGTACCTGCTATGAATGGAGAAATTTTGATCACTATTTAAAAATTCAAATAAAACTCCTTTCACTGGGGTAAATTGAGAATACTTTAAAATTTTCCTAAATAGTATTTGAATTTTTTAAAACACTAATTTTGTACTTATTTCTAAAGATATGTAAGCTGAGGCAGAGATATTCTTGACTTTTTTTGTGATTCATGTCTATTTTTAAGATGACATATTGTAAATCAAAGATTTCATATTATATATAGAAAGTGCTTTAGCATTGCCTTTTAAATTTTAATAAAATCACTGGAGTCCAAGCTAAGTAACTTGGTTGTCATAAAATTTATGCAGGATTGGAATGTTTTCTTCCATTACAATGACTGATACACATGGGACAAGTTTTAAAGTTTTTCAACATGGAATTTAAATCTGGTTATACTTCGCTATTTGGAGATGGTCTTTTTCAGCAGGCATCTAACATTATATTACTGTTTTAAGCTGAATCAATGGCTTTTCCTCCAACTTTACTTTCACGGTAAGTTGTTTTAATGGCCTAAATTGAACAGATTTTAAAACAGTAAATTCAGCTAGAATTAAAAGAATATGTTTCTCAGTCTCTAAAGATAAGATATGAGCTCTAGAGAGAAACTTCCACACACTTGTGTTAAGAGATGACTTCCTGTGGGGGTCTGATGTGACTTGGACTTACCTCCACTCTTAATGAGGATATCGAAGAGGTCGTCCATCTGCTGACTGTGTGCACTGGAAATCTACAATCAAGGAGAATACAAATTAGCTTGCTTTTATGTCAACCTGGAATTATTATAGAATTGGGAGCACTAAGGGACTTTCTAGAACATCTAGTTCTAATTTATCACTTGATAATTCTGAAAACAGAGGTCACTTGAGAAGTGAAGCCATTTACCCCAGGTGTTACGGCTGGTTAGATGACAGAGGCAGGGTTTCATTTTGTCACCCAGGCTGGAGTGGAGTACAATGGCATGATCATAGCTCACTGCAGTCTCAAACTCCTGGGCTCAAGCAATCCTTCTGCCTTAGCCTTCTAGTAGTTGGGACTACAGGTGTATGCCACCATGCCCAGCTAGTTTTTTTCCCCCCCATAGAGATGGGGTCTTGTTATGTTGCCCAGGCTGATCTCAAACTCCTGGCCTCAGGCTATTCTCCTACCTTGGCCTCCCAAAGTGCTGGGATTATAGGTATGAGCCACATGCTGGCCCTTTATTTACTTGTTGATGGACATTTGGGCTTCTAGTTTTTGGCTGTTACAAAAAAAGTTGCTGTGAACATTTGTGTATACGTATTTATATAGACTTCTTTTCTTTTCTCTTGGGTAAGTACCTATGAGTGGAATGACTGGATCTCGGGATAGTTATATATTTAACTTTTTAAGTAACAGCAAATTGTTTTCCAAAGTGATTGCACCATTTTACATTCCCACCAGCAGTACACAGGATGAAATTTCTAGTTGTTTTACATTCTCGCCAACACCGCATATTGTCAGTCTTTTTAATTTTAGATATCCTATTAGGTATGTAGTGGTATTGCACTGTGGTTTATAATTTGCATTCCCTTAGTGACTAATGATGTTGAGCATCTTTTCGTGTACTTATTTACCATCTGTTTATCTTCTCTGGGGGAAATGTCTGTTCAAATCTTTTCACTACTTCAGATTTCTTATGCTTACTATTTGCATGGTGTAACTTTTCCCAGCCTTTTACTTTCAACCTATGTCTTTGTATTTAAAACATGCCTCTCGTAGATGCATGCATTAGCATTAGTTACCTTTTGCTGTGTTACAAGTTATTCTAAAATACAGTGGCTTAAAATTTGTGATGTCCCAGTTTCTGTGGGTCAGGAGTTGAGGAATGGTTTTGATGGGTGGCTCTGGCTTGGGGGAGGGTCCTTCATGGGGGTACAGTCAAGATGTTGGCTGTAGAATGCTCTTGTAAAGGTGGCTCATTCACACGACTGACATGTTGGTGCTGGCAGTCGATGGCAGGCCTCAGTTCCCTCACATGAGCCTCTCCAGATGGCTGCTGGCCTGTCCACCTGGCACGACAGCTGGCTCTCCCAAGGCGAGCAAACCAAAGGAGAGCAAGGCCGAAGAGGCATACCTTCCATTATTTAGTTTCTGAAGTCCTGTCTGCCAATTCTATTAGAAGTGAGTCATGAAGCCCAACCCAGGGAAGATTGTCAAAGAATGTGCAGATGTATCTTAAAACTGCCACACTGCATATAGTTGAGCCTGGCTTTCTTTTTTTAATCAATTCTGACAATTTTAATTGTTTATTTCACTAGTATGTATTGTAATTACCGACACGGTTAAATTTGGGTTTACCATTTTATTCTATTCATCCTTTTTTTTTTTTTTTTTTGGTAACCCTGTTCTTTTTTCTTGCCCTTAAAAAAATGATATTTTTGTATTCTAACAACTTCTCTTTTTTTAAAAAAACTACACTTTGTTTTATTTATTTTTTTTAGCTGTTACCCTAGTGTAGTACACATCCTTAACTTTTCATAGGCTAATTCAACTTAATGTACCACTGCATAAAAAATACAGATCCTGCAACTGTATAGATCCATTTACTTCTCCTTCCTTTACTAATTATTGTAAGTATTACATTTACACATGTTATCTTTGGTGATGAATTATCTCAATTTTTCTTTATCTGAAAATATCTTTATTTCACTTTCATTCTTAAAGGCTATTTTTACTTGATACAGAATTCTGGGTTGACAATCCCTCCTACCTCCTTAAAAACTTTAAACATGTTGTATTTTTCAGTTTTTCCATAGTTTTGATGAGAGGTTGACAATCAAATAGGTGTTTGCCCTGTGTGTAATGTGTTACTTCTGTCTTGATGCTTTCGAGATTTTCTTTAACTCTGACTTTCAATAATTTGACTATGATGTGACTGGGCCTTCTATTTTCTACCTGGGTGTTCACTGACCATCTCAAAGCTATAAATTTGTCATTTATTATATTTGCAAAAATTTTGGTCATCATTTCTTCAAATATTTACCCACTCATTCTTTTTCTCCTTCTGGGTAAGCCAGACTGTTTGATATTACATAGCAGGGCCCTGAGCCTCTGTTCACTTTTTAAAAAATATTTTTCCCCCCTCTACGTTATTCAGATTGGATAAGTTCCACTGATCTTTTATTTCTTCTGCCAAGTTCATCTATAACTTTTTTCCATTTCAGACATTGTATTGTTTTAGTTCCTATAGAAGATTTCCATTTAGTTCTTTAAAACAGTCATTTCTACATCTGTTTAATCCCCTCTTTTCATTTATTACAAACATATTTTCTTTTACATCACTGAGAACAGTTACAGTGGTTGCTTTAAAATCCTCGCCTGTAAATTCTAACATGTAGATCAGCTAAGGACTCGTCTCAGCTGATTGCCCTTTTCCTTTGACAACAGGTTACATTTTCCTGATTCTTTGTATATGTTGCATGCTATGAATGGACATTATGGCTGTTACATTGCGGAGACTGTGGATTCTGTTATTTTTCTTAGATGAATGGTTTTGTTTTAGCAACTTGCTTGGACTTTAACATTAAAGTGTTTTTTGGGTAGAGGTTCCAATCTCACTTTGGATCTTCTGTCTTCAGCTGAGCTGCTATGAGTCTGTTCCACGCCTTAGGGGTCGGCCAGAGATGTGGGCGGACAGAATCTGGGGATTTCTTCTCTGGCTCTTTTCCTTTGGTTGCTCTCAACTCAGTCTTCGGTTTCCTGGGCCATCATAAAGATGTTTCTCCCCACTAGTCACCCTGCCGCTTAAAAAGAGGGAACTCGTGCCATGTGGCCCCCTCCTTTCAGTGTGGACTGCCCAGCAGAATGCGACTGTTTCTATTTACTCTTCAGCGTATTATGACCAAGATTTACGACTGTTATCTGTGGGAAGATTGAGCCGGTAGGGCCTACTTAGCCACTAGTGGAATTGGAAGTCTGAGTAAACATCTTAAAAAACCAAAAAACCTCAGAATTCCTGGGGTTTGGTGCTCAATGGCATATGAAGAGGTACTACAGATAGTACTCATTTGAATACCAAAAACCAACATAAAACCTGGCTCCCTCAGTCTATAAACATGAACCTACAGACATTAAATACCAGGAATTCCAATCAGCTATCTTAGGTTAAAATGGAAGACTTTTCTTTCTTGTTGTTGTGGTCACCTAAATCAAGTAAGCAGTACACATTAACCTACACACCAGAACCAGGCTTGGAAGGATGAGTGCTACGTTTTAATTTTCTTAAAAGCTGCAGTTAAGCTCTTGGCAATTCACTTCGTCTCAGCTTACCTGTGAAGAGAATAGATGTCACTTCTGGATAGACCTTGGGGGAGGACAGTCTAGCCCCGTACCATTTGTTTCAGTGCCCACTGCAAAGGTTTAAACCCATTTCTGAAATCTGGCTTTCCCCTCACAGATAAGGGCACTTGCTGAGCCTGGAGCTAAAGGAGCATTTCACAGCTAGAGAAGTTATCTTCCCTTGGCAGTAAGTGCATACAAAGAGGCACTATTCCTCTGAGAGGGCATCCCCTCTGGGCGCCATGCTGAGCAGCTGTGTCTGCTCCCTCGGGCAACCGCAGCAGGACTGCACCACCTCCCTGGCTGGGGGGACCTGCTCCTTGGCCTCGGGTTCCTTAAGTGCAGAGTGACCTGCAGCAGGCACAGCCCCGTGAGTTGCCCACGGAATGCAGGAGCAGTGGACCGGGCCCACTGTGCTGACGCTCCTGCTGTATGCTGTGCGTAACAACAAGCAGTCTTGCTCGCATGCGTTCTGTCCTGTTGTCCACCTCTAGCACCTGTGGAGTGGCAGCAGGGCCACTCCTCGCACCCTCCGTGAGGCTGGAGTTCTAACTTGAAAGTTCCAAGTTCAGTTCTAAGCTTTGGAAACCTCTAGAGAGACAAGGCTATTAGGAAGAGTGTTTTGGGCACTGACCGGGCACCCACGGTGGGCCATATGCTTTTATAAGTAGCCCTGCCTCCTCCCATCCCTTGGCGCAGCTGCAGCTACTCCTGCTTCATCAGTGAGACAGGAGGACTCAGAGGAGAGATAAGTGTCTTACTTGAGGCCACATGGTCACGAGGTGGGCACATGCACGGTGGAGCCCGGAGAACCTCGGGTCTGTTACTGACGAAGTGCACTTGCTCAGGGGACAGGCAAGGTCACTTGCAGGGGCGGCCTGCTGGGGGAGGAGGATGCTAAGGCCTAGAGAGATGAAGCGGGACGAGGGGTTTTAGGGGCTGGGCAGCCTCGAATGTCAGCCAGGCGGAAGAGTGTCAGTTTGCTGGCCTGACAGATGGTGGCTTTAGAAAAGAGAGACCTGTATGAAATATGTGCCCTGGTCACATCACATCTATGCCCAACATGACTGATCCCCTCGCCCCAACGGAAAAGTTAAAAGACAAACCCTGAATTTCTGAATAAGTGGTAGCTGTAGGTTACACTGGTGCTGCAAGTTGTTTGAGGTTCTTCATAATGAATGAAATTGTGATTTTAAATAATCGGGTAAAGTACAAAGCTCCTAGCCATGATTTCTGTGTTCTTACTGAGGCAAGTCAGTCTTAGACAAGGGATTCAGCATAAGGCTGGCCCAGATTTGAGGACGGCACATCAAATCTCAGCCTTACAAACCACGACCGCTGTCCTCACTCACCTCTGGGAGGGGCGCCTGTGCACAGCGCGTCTGCTTGATGGCCTCCTCGTAGCGGGGAGGGTCTTTTGTCTTGGTGACTGGGCTCCCAAACAGAGAGTGCTGGACGACAAATTGCTGAGGCGGAGGGGGCGAACTGGGCTGTATCAAACAGAGGAGGAGCGCACGTTAGCTCTGGGCAACGGCCTTTCTCCTGCCCTGGCCACACGCTGCTGTTGTGCACGAGGGAGCCAAAGCGTGGCGTTCGTGAGCAGATGCATCGAAGCACCTGTGAGGCTGACACACTGTGGGCCACCTGCCGTGGGAGGGATCATCCTCCCTGGGACAACAGCTAAGCTCCTCCCTAACAAGCCCACACCGCTGTATTTTCAATGCTCTCGCTCCATTAGCATGGATGCCCAAAGCAGTGGGCTTGGGGATGAAATTATATCCCAGTAAGCACTTTCACTGCCACGTGGTCAGCACAGGGTTACCTTGCTGGGAGTGTTAGGTCCGTTTTGCAG
The DNA here is from genome assembly GCA_008750895.1 of Mirza zaza. Taxonomy (NCBI): domain Eukaryota; kingdom Metazoa; phylum Chordata; class Mammalia; order Primates; family Cheirogaleidae; genus Mirza; species Mirza zaza. The sequence goes on along the minus strand of VSMD01074336.1, from coordinate 12,355 downwards.
GGATGGAAGTGAGGCGTTTCGGGGCTGAAGGACGCTGTTGGAGGCCTTGTTAACGAAGGGCTGCTGGACCGCGGGAGCAGCTGGTCTCTGATGCGGAGTGACCGTATTTGGTGGTGCCGAGTTTGCGAAGACCTGTAAGGAACAGATGTTTCTCCATCAGTTTGCTCTTCTGCTCTTCCTGCTAAAGAAATCACGTTTTAGAGCAGGGGTCGCAGACTTTCTCTGTAAAAGTCACAGGCGTTTAAGGTGTGGTGGTGACCACTCACCTGTGTCACTGCAGCACGAAAGCAGCCCTGGGCAGCATGTACACAAGCAGGTGTGGCTGTACAGTTCTATCTGCAAATGCAGGCGGAGGCTGGCTTTGCCCACAGGCCATGCTTTGCCTTCCCCCATTCTCGAGCCTACTGGTCCCTTTACTCAGTGACTTGCCTTGAGGGCAGTGCGGACAGTGCTTTTGGGAAAATGGTGTTTGCTGTTTGTAACTTTCCTCTTAAATGACAGCTGAATTTCTCATACTCCTCACTACACTCACTGATCTCATCTCTCTCACGCCTTTAATGGTCACGGTTAAGCCAGTGATCCCACCTCCACTTCCAGCCTTCCTCCCTAGTGCCAAAGCCGCATTATGTCATCTTCCTGGACATCTCAAATTTACTACGTTCCAAACCGAACTTTCCCCTTGCTTCCTGCTGCCCCCAGCCTCTGAGGGGAAGTAATTCTTGGTTCTGCATTTGTTTTTATGCTTAGGTAAGTGGAACCATCAGTCACCTCTGCGTTCTCCCCTCAGCACACAGAATTGTCAGAGATGCCTGTGTTCCCGATCCAGGTCCTCACCGCTCATCCCTGGAATTCTGCCACAGCCTCCCAGCCTGGCCTCCCTACCGGCCCGTCGCTGTAGTTACATTCTTACGGCACAGACCCCGTCGAGCCCCGGCCACACTTGCTGGCTCTCCTGCCTTCGGGGTAAAAGTCCTAATCTTTGGCTGGCATGCAAAGCTTCTTCCTACCTGGCTTCTCTTCCGCCCTACCTAAAACCTTACCCGTGCTGTGGCCACAGTCAATTTTCTGGTTTCGTGAAAATTTCTTTAAATATGTGCAAGACCCCATTTAAAACCTGCCTCCTTCTGAGAAGCAGCTTTCGGGGCTACTGGGGAGAGATGAGAATTTCTTCCTGGGAACTCCAAAATGTTCTGTTCAGAACCCTTGTCAAGGGTCACACACGTTTTTAGGTCCTTTTACAAACATGTGGCCATTCTATCGACACTGTACCGGCATGTCACAGAACTTGGTTTGCTCATAAAAATATTTAATATACTTTATATCACTAATATTAAAAAAAAAACTCTCTCCAATATTTTTATTATAAACGTTAACTACTGAGTGTGAAGAGTTGTATGTACTCCAAACAATACCTCCCTGGGTGATGAGTTCTATAAATATGCTCTTGTCTGAAGAAGACGAATTTCCTTATGTTTCGTAAAAAATTACTTCCTTAAAACTAGTAGTAATGATTCTTTTTTTTTTTTTGAGACAGAGTCTCACTTTATTGCCCAGGCTAGAGTGAGTGCCGTGGCGTCAGCCTAGCTCACAGCAACCTCAAACTCCTGGGCTCAAGCAATCCTGCTGCCTCAGCCTCCCAAGTAGCTGGGACTACAGGCATGTGCCACCATGCCCGGCGAATTTTTTCTATATATATTAGTTGGCCAATTAATTTCTTTCTATTTATAGTAGAGATGGGGTCTCGCTCTTGCTCAGGCTGGTCTCGAACTCCTGAGCTCAAATGATCCGCCCACCTCGGCCTCCCAGAGAGCTAGGATTACAGGCTTGAGCCACCGCGCCTGGCCAGTAATGATTCTTAATTCTAGTATTTTGAGACTTAGTGAAAAACCCCTCATTTATCCTTTCATTTTATTTTTCTTTCCTCCCCCAAACAAAACTGTCTTTACATTGGAACATGTACTAAGCTTACAACTACACTAAAGTGATATTTTGGCCTTTCCCGAACTCAGTAACATGTAACTCCTTTCTCACTGCGTTTCTCGGGGATTCTGAAATGGCACGTGACGGCTGCTGACCTGAGAGGTTGGTGCTGTCTGTTCTTATAGCTGTTTTAGCCCAGACAGTTCACACCGCCCTAGGGCAGGTCAACAGGCACACCGCAGTATCTAGGTTCTCTTATGCTGAAGATTAAAACTCTGGGATGAATACTTTTCAAGGTTTAAAATAGTAAGACCTGTTTTTGAGGCCTAAGACTTTTTACACAGAGATGTGTACACAGCTCCACCTACTGGACAAGGAGGAATTTTGGTAACTTTGGGCGATTTAACACTGGAATCCTCACCTGTGTGAGGATGCTGAGCCCTAGACCAACACCTTCATTGTAGAGATGCGGTAACTGAATGGAGAGGAAATAAGTGAACTTACTCTGAGGCCAAACACCTAGGTAGTGGTGATAAGAACCTTATGGCTCTTAATCTTACAAATATGTATCAAAACGTTACTCAAGTTAAAGATTGTAGAAGTATCTTTTTCATCTTCGAATATCACTTCCCAGGGAAGAGCACATTTTTTCCCTATAAAATGTTTAATTTGAAAAGAAATTTATTTTAAAACTCAGTAAATTAAATATATGAGGACTAAAAAAAAAACTTTTGAAACTTGAAAAAGCAGTTAGCAGTTCAAGCGAGCTATTTTTCGGTAGTACAGAGCTCCTTCTCCACCCCAAATAGCGTCTAAGCTAAGGCTCACTCTGTGGGAGGCATCACAGAGAAGGATAAACGAGCTTCCCGAGGACCAGCTTTTACGAAGATGCTGGCTGAGTGGATCGTTGGATGGCTGGCATCAGCCACAGTCTGTCCCTCGTTTGCACGCACAAACCTTTCTGACGGGCTGAGGCTGGCCGAGCACGTGCGGTGTGAAAGTGTCTTGTTTCTGAGGTGCGGTCGGGGCCAAGCCTGAGGACAGGGCGGCAGTGGGTATTTGTGCAGCAGCTGCTATCTGGGGCTGAGTCTGGATTCCTGCTTGTGGTGGAGTCTAGGAGGAGAATTTAAAAAAATCAATTTAACTGTCAGAATCAAAGAATCAAGAGTTTAGATGTGAATCAACTGTTCACTCAGGGACCGTATCTAAAGTGAAATAAGACAAAGTATGCACACACACATTTCAATTCATCGGCACGTGAATCTGAACTGTAACAATTCTAACCAGAGAAGCAACAGACCAGTTGCTTTCATGCTCTTATTAAGTAGCGAAGATTTTTCATTTGAAAGTTTTGAGTAAAAAGGAAACAGAAATAATAACCTATAGCAGCTCTACACATAAGAAGTCAGGTAGTGTTACACTTTTAATAGCAACAAAGATACCTGTGAGATCTAACTGTCCAAATTCCTGCTTTTAAGCTGTATGTGCATGCTCTGGGGACAGCCAGCAATGTGCCAGGGCACACAGAGGCCCAAGGAAACTCAGTTCTTGTTCCTACAACAGCAATGGAAGATTTGGGCCCAAAAAAAATTGTTTCAGCCGGGTGTGGTGGCTCACGCCTGTAATCCTAGCACTCTGGGAGGCTGAGGCAGGCGGATTGCTCGAGGGCAGGAGTTCGAAACCAGCCTTAGCAAGAGTGAGACCCTGTCTCTACTATAAATAGAAAGAAATTAATTGACCAACTAAAAATATATATACAAAAAAATCAGCCAGGCATGGTGGCGCATGCCTGTAGTCCCAGCTACTTGGAGGCTGAGGCAGTAGGATCACTTGAGCCCAGGAGTTTGAGGTTGCTGTGAGCTAGGCTAATGCCACGGCACTCACTCTAGCCTGGGCAACAAAGTGAAACTGTCTCAAAAAAAAAAAAAAAAAGTTTTAAAGATGTACTATGGAGTAGACTTTCAATTTCAGAGACCCTAAAGATAAAATAGGGGAATTAAAATTTTTTGCATATGCTAAAGGGTCTCGGGGCCATGCCTCCTAACTCCAGGGGTACAAGATTATTCCTCTGTGCTGTTTCAAGTATTTGGGTATTCAAGGTTGAGAGGCACCGGCCCAGATGGTTTCCTGTTTACTTGTGGTCCACGTTTGGTTAAAACCTACCAAAAGCACGTTACGTGAAAACAACTTCAGGCAAACACATAGGTTATGTAGGCACAAAAGGGAATTTCGTGCTCATAAGTATTTCATCATCTCTTTCAATTAATATCTTCACTCTTAAATTTATGGCCCACATTTTTCTTAGTTTCAGCATCTTCATGTTAACAGTGCCTTTCAAGAACTAAATCTGGGAGCCAGAATACAAGAATGAGCCTAAGAGTAAAAGCTCTGGAGTCAGAAGACCTAGGTTTAAATGCCATGGGGCAACTTACTGAGTACCCCTTCCAGGCCTCAGTGTCCCTACCTAGAGCTGGGCTTTGGTACCTGCACCTTCTAGGGGAAGGGAGGATTAAGTGAAACCAGCCATTTGAAGTGCTGATGCTGTGCCTTGCATGTAGACAGTGTTCACTAAAAGGAAAAGCTAACAGAAAGAGCAAAAACACCTCATGTTTGTTTTTACTATATAAAAACAGCGCTATTTAAAATTCTGAATAACCCTCCCACACATGCACGAGTTTTCTGCAACTGTGAAGTCTACTGTGGGCGCATTTATGAAGCAGCTCAGGTATGTTCTGTCCTCAGCGGTTTCCATCGTATGCATGCTGTAAGGCAAAGTGGTTAGAAGACACACTCCACACCTGGAGTTTGAGGCTGCCTACTGGGAGCTGTACTGAGGTGACACTCGAGCCCTGGATGGACACCGGGAGCAGCAGCTGAGCAGTTTGTGTGGTCAGTAAAGCCTGGGGCGGAGCGACAACGGCAGGTGGTGGCTGTCCCTGGGAACTCACGTAAAACTGTGAGACGACGCTCTGCTGCTCCGCCTGGGCCACGGGGACCTCTTGCTTGATAACCACAGCCTTTGCGGCAACAAGGGCCTGGCCACCTGTAGAGACAGGCTGGGCTACCGCGTGGCTGGCCCCCGGGACAGGCTGCCTTGAGCTGGAGCAGTCAGGGAGCGAGGTCTCGTCTTTGACGCAGGAACCGACGCTGCCGTGTTTCTGATCTGCCTTGTTGAGGGAATGGGCTGGGGCGCCGGGCTGGGCTTCCAGTGGCCGTTGCTGCTGCCCTCGTTTTTCAACCTCGAGCTGCATTTTCAGAACTTCCACCAGCTTCTGCTCTTGTTCCAGTTTCCTCTTCAGCTCTTCGATCTGCTTCTCTTTCTCCTGGAGCTTGCGGTCCTTCTCGGCTGCGTCCAGTTCCAGGTTTGACAGGGTGCTGCTGGTGGGGCTCAGGCTGTCCTCGTTGTTTGCCACTCTCAAAGGAGAGGAACACAGGAACTGGGAGGGAGACATCATGGTCATGATCTCGGTGAACGTGTCTGCCATGCTCGTGTCGTCGGTGCTGAGGCTAGACTGTTCGGAGGGAGCAGGTGAGATTGGCAGAGGGGAATGAGCGTTTTCCACCCGGGCGCCAGCAGATGGCAACTCTGCCTTGAAGGTGGAGACTGAGCTAGTCACGGCGTTGTGTAGTGTGGTAACCGGCAACGCCACGGTCACTTCTGGGTTATTGGTGACGATGGCTGGCGATGACACTGCCACAATGCTGCCGGCAGCAAGGCTGTTGCTGTTCACTTCCTGGTAGGGTTTCAGGCGTTCGATGAGGTCCGGTTTGGTGCCGGACACCGGCAGACCCCTTAACTTCAGTTCTGTCTTCAGTTCTGATACCTGGAGGTACAAACAAAGCACATCTCTTGGTATTGTAACTTTCTGACGACTCTACCGTACACTTCAGTGATGGGAAAGGTACCCGTGGCTGTCACACAACTCCATGTTACTGCGTATCTGAAAGTGGGACTGTTGTTCTTTTGATACACACACACACACACACACACATATCTAGCTACACACCTGAAGCACTGGGGAGGCCAGTGATAACGTAAGGGTTTTTAGAGGGCAACTCCTCTTTCATGTCGAAGAGAAGATACATTACCAGGAATGATGATGATGATAACAGCTATATTTACTGATTAGCTGCCACGTGCAAGACACGGTTAGAAGCGCTTTACTTGTTCAACTAATCTTTACGTGACCTCATGAGGTGTCAGTATTCTTCTTCTTCCCCTTTCATAGATGAAGAGATCAAAGCAGACAGGTTGAAGCACTCGTCCAAACTACCACAGACAACAGAAGGCTGAGCTGGGACAGAAACCTAGCACGGGTGGCCCTGGAGCTCACGTTCTTAACTGTTATATTGTCCTGCTTCTTCCAAACTTGGCATTGAGCAGGGAAGAAAAAAAATCACAGCCTCTGGAATCCAACAGAACTGGCAAGGTGTCTGCACAACGTACATGTTCAGTAAATGAGAGTTATTATTGGTCATTTAAAAAGAAACTTAATGGAAGCAAAAAGAAAGTACCTCTATAACGATTATCCTATTGTTGGGAAAGTTGAAACATCTACTGAAAACTGACATCTGCTAGACAAATCTGGCACATCAGTTACATTTCTGCGGTATTTATAGGTCAATAAGCTATCACCTTTAAGTCATCCAAACTGGAAGGCAGAGGTCCTGGCTTTCTCACAGGAGCAGGTGTATTCTGTCTTGGTGTGTTAGGTGCGGTATTGTTCAAAGTTGAATTCCCACTGTTGTTATTTTTGTCACCGAGTGGCCTTCAAAAGGAAAAGACAATTAGAGTTTATAATAAAATCATTTCTAGATTTGACACTGCTTCTATTAACACTTTCACTAACTTATAAAGGGAAAAATACCATGGTTATGGATTGGAAGACTCAATATTGTAAAGATGCCAACTAAATCGGATCCCAATGAAATCCCCTGCAGGTTTTGTTTGCTTGTTTGGTGGACATTTAGAAGGCAGTTCTAACCTTTGTGGAAATGCAAAGAACCGAGAATGGCCATGGCATTCTTGAATAAGAAAAAGCTAAGCTGGAGGAGTCACACCACCAGGTATCAATGTGTATTACAAAGCCAAAAGTTCACACAGTGTGGAGCTGAGGCAAGGACAGAACCGACAAGTGGGCGAGAGTGGAGAATCTGCGTATGTGGCCCTTGTGTTGTCAAAGAGATGACACTGCAGTGCAGCGGAGGAAGAGTGCAGTGAGCGGGGCTGCACCCAAGTGGATATTCTCACAGAAAAAACACAGCTCTTGATCGACTTCTACCTCGCATCATTCTCCAAAATCTAGATGTGAATTATGAAAGCAACATCTTTGTGGCATTTGGATAGGCAAAGATTCCTTAAACAGGATATAAAAAGCACCAAGTAGACTATAGTCAATCCCATTACAGTCTCAGTCTTCACTGTCACAAAGCCTTGGTGCTGAAGCCACAGAGACTTGGAATTCCACCTCCTGAAATAGGGATCTGATGTGACAATGCTCATGGGTGACAGCCAGTTGGATGAGCTTTCTCAAAGGAGGTTCAGGAAGCCTGCGATGGAAACCAATGCTGGCTCTGTCAATAGCTCACTCTTTTTTTTTTTTTTTGAGATAGAGTCTCACTCTGTTGCCCAGGCTGGAGTACAGTAGTGTCATCTTAGCTCACAACAACCTCACACTCCTGGGCTCAAATGATCCTCTTGCCTCAGCCTCCCGAGTAGCTGAGATTACAGGTGCATACCACCACACATGGCTAATTTTTTCTTTTTTTGTAGAGATGGGGTCTCGCTCAGGCTGGTCTTAAGCGATTCCCCTGCCTCGGCCTCCCAGAGTGCTAGGATTACAGGATTGAACCATAACACCTCACCAACAGCTAACTCTTTATATTTATCTTGAGGTCTTTTTAACCTATCTGAATTCTGTTGAAATTAAACATAGTTTTTGAGATGAAGTTTCCTGAAGTTTGGATGAAATGACAAATATCCTATGTATCATTATTCTCCTTTCTAAAAATTCAACTTTTTAGAGCTGTAAAAATATTTTCTTTAAATCAATGTTTCTCAACCTAATTTTCATTCATCACTGTCCCCCCAAGGAGGCTTTTAGACATTTTTTCTCCAGATCGCCCTCCCAGTGAAGTATCAATACCACAGATGCACTGCATGTGTCTAGGTATTGTATACATGTCTGTGCTTTATTACATAAAAGGGTAGTATCTCTCCCGAACCACCTTTTGCTCTCTGGTGAGTAATATCATCCTGTTGAGAACGCACAATTTAAAGTAATTATTCTATTCATGCATCTTTTTGGTTGTGATTCTACAATACTCTATTAACAGTTTGGTGTTTAACAGAAATAGGTTACTGTTTTAAATCAACGGAGACTAAGTGAACGTGATGACTGTCCAGACGAGAGACCTAAAGTTCAGAGGGATGACGCAGCCTTCCACGACTTTCCGTGCCTTAGATGCGCAGGCAAACTGGGTGTGACTAGAGCCTGGTCTCTTCCGGTTTTCGTCCTCCGGTGGTACCAAAGGGCTGAACCACACAGGTAAAGTTCCACTGCTATGGACACTAGATGACTTTCAGTTTCCTGGAATTTTGGTAAAGCTGAACACTGTGTTAGAAAACAAGGTCTCCATTTTTAGGATCTGGAAATCAAACAGGACCCATGTTCAGTCTTTGTGTGGTGAAACAATACCCAAAAGTGAGTGTGCTTTTCTCCTCCTAGTTCTGGGATCTTTTTGTATGATATTTCTCTTGGGTGGGCTTTGTCTTTGTAGCGGTGGGAATGTTTGAGGAGCAGAGGGGAAATGAGGCCTTAATGGAAAGACAGATTAAGCGTTCGGCTGCCGCACACCTCAGGTGTGCTCTTCCTATGTACAAGGCCGGCCCACACAGCCAAGTTCTCCCACTACAAAAAAGACTGCTTCTTGGATGGCGCGAAAAATCCTTTTATGGGATTTTCGGTTGCACAGTTTCCTCATCTGGGAATGGCAGCCAATTCCTCCTGGACTTACAGTGAGGATGGCATGCGATGTTAGGCACGGTGCCTGCTGCGTTGTAAGGATGACGGTAAGTAGCCCTGAGCCACCGTTACCGTCATTATCGTTGATGGCCAATGGCAGAGGAGGATGCCCACTGGCGCCTGGACCAAGTGTCAAAGCAGCGGCAGTTTGTCTCCGATTCTCTTCCAGTTCTTTGTGGCCTTCCCTGGGTCCCTTCCAATGTCAACAGCTCACTCGGGCCTGCTTGCTCTTACAGTAATATCATGCTACAGAATTCCTTCTCCTTTATCTCCATGCCCTGATTCTTTAGATTTAGTAAGGTCTGAATTACTAATAGGTTTAAACTTAAAGATATTTGAATCTTAAGAGGAAAAAAAAAAACATTGATAATCATTCGCATAGGAGAAGATATTTTTTAACAGAGGAGCTTTTTAGTGGGTTTTTAATCCCTTTCCGCTCCTAGCAAATAGGGGCCGCCTGTGGCAGATGCCTAGTTCACGTGTGGAAAACGGAAGTGAACTTTCTACAGGTCATGTGAGCATAAACCGAATGGCCGGGTCACAGAGAACGATTTTTCCTTGTAATGAACGAGCTTCTGCATCTTTTTCTAGGGTTGAATGCCAACTGTACTTTCTCCTGAAAAGTCAGGGAAATCACATGTTTCTTAGAAATATTGGGTGTATACATCTAGAAGTTTCCCTTATTCCGTAATTAAAATTAGCTGTGGAGGTCTTGCCATGACTTCGGTCTCGGGAACCGTCGGAACTCACTGCCTTCCGTCCCTCGCGGTCGGGTTCCAGCTTTGGACACGTCTCCCTTCCCCACAGCGGCCGGTCCCCGCCGAGACCCTCAGCCGCGTCTGGAAACACCCTGTGCGCCGTCAGCGCGCCTTCCGCCGTCGCATCCGTCGATGCCCGGATGGAACTTTCCCTCCTGGGTTTCCGGTCTCGCTGGGGCGCCAGCGCCGCGCTCTGCCGCCTGTCACCGCGAGGAACTGTCTCTGCTCAACCTCGGGCACCTCCAGGCGCACTGTTCCACTCGGTTTTGTCTTCCACTTTTCTTAAAAATCTACTCGCATTTTCCGTTGAGGAGGTTTCTCTCACCGTCCGGTACACAGGCGCTGCTGCTTCCCCTGGGCCGGCGCTCGCGTCGCTGCCCTGTGCGGGGAAGGGCCCGTCTGAGCCCTGCCGCGGATGTAAATATCCTGCCTCTCGCGCGAGGCTCTCCTTGACCCTTCCGGGTTTTACGCCCACCTGTCTCTTCTCGCTAGCCGCAGGCCAGGCCTTACGCGCCGCCGCAGGCTCGGCTCCGGGCGTCTAGTACTGTTCTGAGGACGCAGCAGGCAAATCTTTCCTGGGTGAGTAACTGTGAAAGGGCATTTCTAACTTGTAAAAGTTCAGAACCTATCCTGGAGGACAGAAACGAAACGAAAAATAATCGTTGCACACAGATAAATCACAACATCCAACCTTCAGTAATTTATGGGTCCTCATAAAAAAACCACAGTGAAATCCACGCCACGCGGCCAGCAGGGGCCCCACCCGTACTTGAATGGCGCGGGCAGGATCGTCTGGTAGTTGTAGTGCTGCTTCTGCTGGCTCAGGATCTGCAGCTGCAGGAACAGTTGCTGCTGCTGGAGCAGGCGGGCGTAGTTGGAGTCCATCTGCGGCTCGTTCTTCTCCCCTTTCTGGTCTGGTGGAATGTACTGGTGGTACTTCAACTTCTTTACCCGTGGTTTGGGATCTTTGCACTTTTTGCTACGGTGTTTGTCATTTGGATTCTTGGGATGGCTTTGCTGTTTTTGAGAAAAACAAAATAAGAACATTTAAATAGATGTCACCACATGAAATCTATTCTCCTCTGTGCCGACATGATTCGAAATTAAAAAGCAGTGCACCTTAGAAACAGGTACAGCTGCTCTGGAAAGCAACATGCTAAACACATTTCAAGAGCCATGACAAGCCTGAGCAAGAGCGAGGCTTTGTCTCTACAAAAAACAAAAAAAATTAGCCAGGTGCGGTGGTGTACACCTGTAGTCTCAGCTTCTTGGGAGGCTGAGAAAGGGCACCCAGAAGTTCAAGGTTACAGTGAGCTATGATGAGGCCACCGTATTCTAGCCTGGGCAACAGAGCAAGACCTTGTCTCAAGAAGAAGAAAAAAAAAAAAGCACCGTGATGTCTGCATATTTACTTTGACCAGGACATTTTCTCCTACACCATTGCTCCCTTAGGGTACGGCTGGACGCTCAGCCCAGCATTATCTACTCAGCAGACAGTCACCTTGGGGCTCCTGCGCAGACAGGCTGTAAGTGCTTACGTTGATTATCTCATAGTGATAATATACAATGGGGAAGAGAATTAAGTATACCTCACTATAACCATGTAATAGTAAAAAATAAAAACTGGAGAATATTTAAAAATAGAAAAAGTGTCTCTAATGAGAATAAAGAAGAATATAAAACTATCTCTAAGGAAAGTATAAAAATTAAAATACTGAATAATGTGAATATGAATATAAACTTTTCAAAAACATTACATTTTTACTTTGAAAATGGGATGTAAGACCGTACGTTTCTCATCTCTTTTAAAAATTGTATTTGCTTTCTTTTTCCTTCTTGACATTTAACTTGACCTCATCTTATGATTAAGAATTGGATGACTTTTTCTTGAATTTTTTTCTTCCCCTCAATTTATAAGTTCACTTTCTACTTTTCAGTGTTCAGATTATAACTTTGAGAAAAAGCCAGAAATTCAAAACCAACGCATCAGCAGGGAAAGGCAGGCTGGCATTCAGATCTTCTTTGTGGTGCATGCTTGGGGATGCTGGAAGAGGAGGTGAGAGCTGATTTTATTGGCACAGTTGCTACTTGCCACCCTCTGGAATTTCTGGCTCCGATGCAAAGCAGTGGAAGATAGTGAAATGTACTGAACAGTGCTCGGCCACAGGGACCAAAGAGCCTCCTCTCCAGGAGGGTCGAGGATGGCATAGGTCCAGGGCACAGATGGAAGTGAGGACGTGCACTGTGCCGATCCGAAAGTCACTCTCTCCCCTGCCTCTCACAGGCGCTGCAAGGGGCCGAGGAGGCAGAGAGACGAGGCTGGAATTTGGGAGATGGGGACCTCCCTGGTTTTGTCACTTCTTTTTTTTTTTTTTTTTTTTTTGAGACAGAGTCTCACTTTATTGCCCAGTCTAGAGTGAGTGCCATGGCATCAGCCTAGCTCACAGCAACCTCAAACTCCTGGGCTCAAGCAATCCTGCTGCCTCAGCCTCCCAAGTAGCTGGGACCACAGGCATGTGCCACCATGCCCGGCTAATTTTTTCTATATATATTAGTTGGCCAATTAATTTCTTTCTATTTATAGTAGAGATGGGGTCTCGCTTTTGCTCAGGCTGGTCTCGAACTCCTGAGCTCAAACGATCCGCCCACCTC